>JAMKQA010063130.1:0-14264 GCA_024699735.1 Posidonia australis
AAATCGCTCAAGATATTAGATCTCTAATCTTATTATGCAATATTCTTGCATCAACTCTTGGCCCGGCACACGAGCGATATTTCTGAGCATTAGGACACACCCCTACACATCATGCACCTATACTCTAGACACCACAAGCATTTGCATGGCATGGCATATCGCCTACGGGCGTACAGCAAAAGGCTGAAAAGCCGACATTTCATTTGCAAAAGAGAAATCATTAGAAGACCGATTTATCAGGCGTAAGAGGGTGCCTAACACCTTCCTCGTACGTAACAGGGATCCTTACCTACATTTCTGGTTTGCACAGCCCCCTTTTATTTGTTTGCATGATTTTTCATGTGTTTATGGTTTTCCTTGTCTTCCATAATAGACTAGGTGGCGACTCCTGCATTTTTGCATTTTTTTTTCTCCTTTTCTTTTTGTTGTGGCTTTGCCGCTTTTGGACACACATATTACCTATTTGTGGCCACCCCTGTCGACATGGTTACAGCCTCACAATTGTAGTCCCAACAAAATGGAACCCCCTTCCTGGTCAACTATGTCAAAGGCACAGCTATGGAGGAGAAATCCCTGATAAACCTCCGATAATAGCCTGCCAGACCCAAGAAACTCTTAATCTCCGTCACAGTCCTAGGTCACTCCCAACTGCTCACCGCCTCAACCTTGGTAGGGTCCACTTTGATGCCTTCTCTAGAAATCAAATTACCAAGGAACATGGCTTTACTCAGCTAGAACTCAAACTTGGAGAATTTGACGTACAGCTAGTGACACCTCAGAGTATCCAAAACCATCCTCAAGTGCAAGGCGTGAGTCTCAACATTAGGGTACTAGACTAGCACGTCATCAACAAAAACCACAACAAACTGGTCTAGAAAAGGGCTAAAAATCCTATTCATCAGATCCATAAACGTAGCCGGTGCATTAGTCAAGCGGAAAGGCATGACCGTGAACTTGTAATGCTCGTACCACATCTAGGAAGTTGTCATCTTAATATCTGAGTCTCGTATCCTCAACTGGTAATATCCTGACCTCAGATCAATCTTCATGAACAAGAATGCAGGCTGCTACTGGTCAAACAGCTCATCAATGCAGGGAAAGGGATACTTGTTCTTCACCGTGATCTGATTCAACATCTGGTAATCTATACACAGTCAAAGCGAACCATCCTTCTTGTGGACGAACAAGACAAGCGCTCCCCACGGAGACACACTTAGCCTAATAAACCCCTTGTCTAGCAACTTCTGCAACTGAGTCTTGAGCTCTCGCAATTCAACTAGTGCATGCAATTGGGAGGCTTCGACACAGTATCAGAACCAGGGATAAGATCAATTGAGAACTCTACTTCCCTATGAGGTGGCATACTAGGTAAATCATCAAGGAAAACGTCGAATTATTCACACACCACAGAGATGTTGTGAACACCCAACTCAGCGGAAGTGGAGATAACTATACTGGCTGTAGACACCCCAATTTTGAGGTGGCTCATGGGTAAACTCTCCAGATGTTGCTTTGAATGTAGCAAGCTCAACCACTTTTGAATCCTACTCAACCTTTTAACTAGCCAGAGATCATTGCACAAATCTACCATAAGCCTATAGCAAGCCCGTGGCCCAATTAGCAATTCAGGAAGCTAGTGGGGAGCACCAATGCGAAGCACTTGACTGGAGCACCAAGATGGAGCACTAAAGTGGCGCACCTAGCTGGAGCACCAAGGTGGTGCACATATCTGGCACACCATCTTGGCGCACCAAGTTGGTGCATAGCTACTTTTCAGGGCGCAGGGTGCTGACTGCTGGCTTTCCATCTCCAGTGCTTGTAACCCTCATCAACCGATATTCCTTGTGAATCTACAATAAAATAAACTCCCCTCTGAGCACAACCAATCAAAGCGGACTACTATGATGACCAATCCAAGCCGACTATCACGTCATACTCCTGCATGTCAATCACGATCAAGTTGGCGTCGAACTCTCTGCCAATCAGCGTCAAGTCGACATACCGTAGATGCTTCCATGCCAAACTGTACTCCCCTAGCAGCATCACCATGCTAAGATGAAAGGTCAGTCTAGCTGGTCTCTCTCTCAACTCTGTCGCAAAAGACTTAGAGATAATGGAGAATGAACTCCTTGAGTCAAACAACACTTTGGCCATCCAGCCAGCTACAATAAAAAACCTAATGGCCAAACAAAACAACACCACACATCCATACAATCAAGTAAATGTTCAAATTACAAGGAGATTACAACGATCACAAAGCGTTACATAATCAACTAATCATCCTTACCCTCAACTACATCTCCCAATGACCCAATGCCTGGAGTTGCAATGGTAAACACTCGTCCCCTAGTCAACTGTTGTGGTGTGCTTCTTGCCTTCTTAGGTTGTTTTGGATAGGATTTCTGAAGATGTCCTACCTTCCTGCAATTATAGCACACCACTAAGGTTGGGGTTCGTCGACGATGGGGACAATATGCAGCGATGTGGCCCACCTGACCACAGTTGAAGTACATTCCCACTAGGAGTACTAAACCTTGTATGATTGAGGCCAGCTCCACTACTCCAAGCAAAACTCCGCCGACCTACAAAGGAAACACTTGACCTCACCTTCTACTTCTTCTCAGGGCTATCTGAACTACTGGCACTTGAAGGACCAGAGAAAGAGAACCTAGAGGTAAAAGAAGACTTACCCTTCCCTTTGGGATGACTCTTTAGAAACTCTTGATGCTCAGCCTCGAAGCGATACGCCATCCCAACAATGTCCTCCATAGTCTGGTTCGACAGCTCATCACCTTCACCCGTAGCTCTAAGTTCAAGCCATCCAGAAACCTCTACGGCTGCTCCTCCTTAGACTCATAGGCAGGAGCAAAGCGTTCCAATTGAGCGAACTTAGTCTCATACTCGAGCATCGACATCGTGCCCTGCTCTAGACTCTGGAAATCTCGGCAAAGCTGCTTCTTCACATGAGTGGGAAAGTACTTGTCATAGAAGGCTGGCTTGAAATCCTTTCATTGGATGCTAATGGTGATTGAATCTAGGAACTAGAGCTGTCTCACAGACTTCCATCACCTATCTGCCTCACCATCCAGTAGATAAGTCGCCAGCCGCACCCAATGCTCATCTTGGCACGCCATGCTCTTCAGCATCTTCACCACCTTCTCCAGCCAAGCCTCGCTCTCCTTAGCACTGACCTTGCCCTTAAATGACGGAAAATGAAGCTTTGTGAATTGGTTCCGCCATGGGTCGCCTGAAGGCTTGCTAGCACTACCCTTGCTAAACGCGTGGTAGATCTCGTGTGCCAAACTCCGCAGTTCTACACGAACTGCCTTCCATCCGCCTGCGTCCTCTCGAGGCTTGGTCTCCTTGACAGGGGCCTTGCCCTTATGACTATAAGGAGGCATTATGCCAAAGAAAGGCAAAGTACCTACACCACAAACAAAGCAACAACTAGAAAATCATGAAGAAACTAGGTGCAGGCTCTACCATGCATGCAAAACCTTTGGAGTCTCGGATTAGAAACCCTAGTTATAGTGCAACCTAGTGAACCTAGAGCTCTGATACCAAACTGTAATGTTTCGAATTTCTCATAACAATTTAAAGTAAATTAAATTATAGGAAAATAAAGCTAAACAGAAAAATACCAAACTACCAAGAACCTATGTGTGCGGCTATGAGACTTCAATCTATATGCACTATACTAAACCTTCTACATGCCTGCACCTGCAACCCAAAAACACAAGGAAAAAGCATGAGTGACAGAAGTTACCCCGTACACACCCCACATAAAACAGTGAGAAAACGAAACCATAATTAATTTTCTTTTAAATTCATTTCACCAACCATTTCTCTAAAACCCCACAAACCAAGCCCACACCAACCAAAACCACAACCAGGGCTCTACAAGCCCAAAACCACAAGTAAAGGCCCTTAATGGCCAAAACCACACACAGTGAGTTAGGAAGCCTAGTGCTAGGCAACCAAACTCTGACGACAAGTAGTCCACCAAGGAGCGACCTTGGCATTCTGCACTGCCACGGTATGCCATCATATATAGGAGCCAGCCACCGTCCCGCAATTCTCCCACCTGGAGAACCTTCACGTAACTAATCCCTCTCTAGGAAGGAAGTATTGTCTCTCAGGATGCTACCAACTACCGGGCACGTATCCCACCTACACTGGCCACCACAGGGTACTCCTCCTCATGATGTCCTCCACACACAGTGCTTAGGAGGGAGTGTCATACCTCCACATCTGACAATACCTGAGCCTTAGTGCTCACAGTGACAGTAGAAGTATCATACCTCTCAGTCATGCAATGAGACACCTCAGCCCATGAACCACAATGCTAGCTTTAGACGACAGTTAAGGGGTCTCATACCTCTAGGACCCGACGTCCCTCAGCCCCTAACCTCCACCAGGGAGACGCGCCCGACCACTCGAGAATGTCATCACATTCCCTGGTCTCAACGATACAGTCCCATACTGTCTCAACCCGCACATAGAAAACTAGGAAAATCATTTTCCAAATCTGCTAACTCATCTCTTTTGAAATCGTTTTCAAAACCATTTTATATATTTGAAAACTCTTCTAAAACCTCAGCAAAATGGCACATCAGGTGTTCGAAGGGACCACCATTGATGGCCCACAATCCCATCCCAAAGGGACAATACAACCCAATCTGGAAAATCCTCGAAAAATCACATTTCATAAAAGCATTTGGGCCCTAGTTCAGTATGCCGACAATAGGTTCGGTATGCCAAAAATCCCTGGTTTGGTAGACTGATCTGGATCGGTCGACTGACTCAAGTCAATGGTCAACACTTAGGCCAAAATTGGCATACCAAAAATGATTTGATCGACCAAAATTCACTGAATTGATCGATCGTCCAAAATCAGACGACTGAACTTCAGTTAGAGGACCAAAACTGATAGAAAAATGGCATACCGAAATTGTTCGGTATACTGATTTCTATGAAAAACATAAAACGGCCCAAACTCAAACATTCAAAATCACCTAAAGTGGGACATCTGATCGGACCCCCCAACAAACACCAAAAATCTCACATAAAACATAATATGTAGACCCTTGAGTTTATTGCAAAACCCAACAAACAAAACCAAAAACCATTCACCATGCATCAAGATATAATTTCGCAAAGGCAGAGGGTCAAGACGATCCAAAACGTAACAACCGCATTAACACCTATAAATACCTCCATAAATACTCAAAAAATCACAATAAATTCTAGGAATGTAAATTTACCTAGATTTCATGCAATCCTTTCAATTTCTACCAATTTCATGCTCTTTATTCATAGGTTGGAGGTGCGTACCTGCAATACGTGTTCCAGCGACCCAACTTCGGTCTCCAGCCAACTCTAGCGACACCACACAACCACGGCCACTCCACGACCTCAGAGATGCCACTTCGGAGCTTCGCACACCACTACACATTGCCGCACGCCTTCGTCGAATCTCGAGCACATCGAACAGGGGAGAGGGAAGAAGTAGGGGAAGAGATGCGGGAGTGACGGGGGAGAGGAGAGGGTGGGGGTGAATGGGGAGAGTGAGGGAGAAGGAGGAAGCCGAGTGAGGGAGGAGAAGGAGATGGTGTGCTCGGGAAGAGGAGGGAAGATACGTGGAGAAGGAGGAGGAGAGGTGTAGAGGAAGAGTCGTTTGTCATGCCTTAAGTACAAGCTAGGAGTAGTAGTTGCATGCATGCATGTACAGTGCAACGATCGGCCTCCCACACGAGCTAACAACTCATCGCACCAAATCTCCCACCAACCGGCTCACAACGTGGGCCCCACACAGACCCACATTAGGGCCCACATGTATAGTGCCAACCACGCACAAGGACATGTAAACAAAAGCTAGTCCACGAGGCCCAAGCCCAAAAATACAAAACCACACAAACAGGCCTTGGAATAGTAACACCCGTTCAAGAATAAATTCATTAAAATGTAAATAATTACAAAATGAATTTTACAGATGTTACACATTATAATGTAAATAATTACAAAATGAATTTACAGGTGTTACAATTTCTCATAGTACATGGCCTGTTATTCTTATGCCATACAATCTTCCACCATGGTTGTGCATGAAATAATAAAATTTTATTGTGTCTTTGTTGATTCCTGGTCCTATAGCACCAGGCAATGACATTGATGTTTACTTGGAGCCATTGATTGATGAGTTGATGATATTACGGCAAGATGGTGTTAAAACTTATGATGCATCTATAAAATCTAATTTTAAGATGCATGCTGTGGTTTTATGGACAATAAATGACTTTCCTGCATATGCAAATTTGTTTGGTTGGAGTACTAAAGGAATGTTGGCATGTCCTTGTTGTAATAAAGATACATTATGTCATCGTTTGAAGCATTCGAAGAAAGAAAGCTATATGTTTCATCGTCAATTTTTAAAGTCAACTCATCATTATCGTCGTGACAATAAAATTTTTGATAACACACATGAATGGAGAGCAAAGTCGAAGATGTTGCCTGGGCATAATATACTGGAGCAATTTGAGGAATATGAAAATATAACATTTGGAAAACCAATAACTACTGTTGAAGGAGGTAATCGTAAGAGAAAGCATGATGAAATTAAAGAAGAAAATAGTTTACCTTATGCTTTGAAAAAAATTAGCATTTTCTTTCGTCTCTCTTATTGAAAGTCCTTATTGGTGAGACATAATCTTGATGTTATGCACAAAGAAAAAAATGTATGTGACAACATCTTGTGTACTTTATTGAACATTGACAAGAAATCTAAGAAATAAATGTAGTGGAAATGGGCATCCGAAAGGATTTTCATCCTGACAAACGTGATGGAGGCCAAATGTATATACCACCTGCATGTTACACATTGTCAAATAAAGAGAAAGAAACGTTATGTTAGGTCTTGCATGGTCTGAAGGTTCCCGACAGATACTCGTCAAATATTTCTCGTTGTGTTCAAATGAAAGAAAAGAGAATATTTGGACTCAAGAATCATGGTTGTCATATTCTTATGCAACATCTTTTACCAGTTGCAATGAGAAAGGCAGTTCATCCAGATGTTTGTTCAATTTTGCTACAGTTATGTGGGTTCTTTCAGGAACTATGCTCTAAAGTGATAAATGTGTTCTGAATTTGAACAATTAGAATCTAGCATTGCACTCATATTGTGTCAATTGGAGCGTATTTTCCCATTATCATTTTTTACTATTATGATGTACTTGCCTATTCATCTAGCAAATGGGGCAAGACTTGCTAGTCCAGTTCAATATCGTTGATTGTACCCAATAGAGAGGTTTGTTATATTAAAATATTTTTACTTGTAAATTTTGTTTATATTTCATATATAATATTCCTTCTAAAATTTTAATTGTTGAACTCTCAAATATCTTTTTACTCTGAAACGATATGTTCGCAATACATGTCGACCAGAAGGATCAATTGTAGATTGATATTTGGCTGATGAGTATTTGACATTTTGCTCACGTTACTTGAATGGAGTAGAGACAAGGTTTACTAGGGAGGAACGCTTTAATGATAATGTACACATTAGTGGGACAAAGACATCCCATGAAGATAGTGTAATATTAGAAAAAGCACATCGATGTATCCTTTTTAACTTAGCCATAGTGGATCAATATAAACATTGCCACATAGCAGAAATTCAAGAGAAAGAACCAAGGATATCTCCTTGGTCACTTGAAAGTAAACATCATATTGAATTTATATCTTGGTTGAAGGAACATGTGAGTGCACTAAATTCTTTAGAGTTATTGTACTCGTATCAAAACAAAACTAATCAAATCTAACAGTTAATTATTTTTGTTGTAGGTAAAGCAGTTGCGTTTACAAGGAAAAGAGGATATCTCAAAAGATCTTAAGTGACTGGCACGAGGTCCAAGTAGTGAAGTTACTTCATATGATGGATATTCTATAAATGGATGTAGATTCCATACTAGAGAGTTGGGAAATAGACGCAAAGCTCAAAATAATGGTCTTATGTTGAGCACACAAACTTCAAGTTATGCTTGTTCTAGAGATAGAAATCCAATGTCTGATGGTGTCACTTATTATGGTATCTTGGAAGATGTTTTGAAGTTGCATTATGGACCATCTTTCAATATGGTCTTGTTCAAATGCAACTAGTTTGGTGAATATACAACAAATGGATTTAAAAAAGACAGATTTGGATTCAATTGTGTCAATATTAAACGAAATCGACAGAAAGATGATCCTTTCATACTTGCTTCTCAAGCTGAGTAGTGCTTTTATGTTGAAGATCTGATTGGCACATTGTACTGAGAAAACCTACAAGGAATTTCTATGACATGCCCTAGCTGAACAAGAGTCTGATGTTGAGTTGTGTGCTAGTTTGTGTACCTTCGTGCTAACTAATGTGGTAAACAACCTAATCTTGTTGAAGAAGGCTCTCCTATTCTGTAGTAGTCCTTTTTGGGCAAGTTTATATCGTTCTTATCATTGTTTATAAATCATGCTTGCAAACACAATTTTCTCTACTTCCTTATTATTGTCCTATAACTCTTGTATTATGGTATTCTTACACTTATAAAAAGGATTTCTTTCTCAAGTACCTGCATTTGAGTATATTTAAAGATGTTTATTTATTTTACAAGAGACTAATATTGCTTTTTGACCCCAACCTAGTTTACAAGTAATGTTGATAAATGTATATGGAAGCTACTACACTGAAATTAGCAGTATCAAATATGATAGGACATCTATTTTGAAGTATCAAGGTAGTATCTAGAATTAGCAGTTTTTCCGTGCTTTTTTAATATAGCTAAAAGTCTATCAGCAACAATCAAGAAGGTAGCCATTCAGAACGATGGGAAGTGTCTGGACACCAATCTTTAGAAGGAATCTAAGAGACAAAGAGAACAAAGATTTTGTATGTCTCTTGCAGTTGATAGCTGAGATGAACAAAGATTTTGGATATAGTGTGTGTGGATGGCATGTTCACTATCAAAGATGTTACTGCAAAGTGCAAATCTTATCAGAAGGATTGTCTGCATAAGAAAATTAGTTGGTGCAGTTTCATGATATTGTTTGGAAAGCTGTCTCTCAACCATTTGGTGTGGCAGAATGAGAAAGGCCTGTGACAATGGTGTGCAGATGGAAATGTGATACATGCTGTGAGGTCATTTGCACCTTCTACAGTATATAGTAATATCACTGAAGAAAAGCATGAATCTTGGTGGAACTGGCTCGCTAGAATGGGGAGGATAGGTAGATCAGAACAAAGTTGCATGTGGTAATATGGTCAATCTGGCTTGATAGAAATAAGACTGTGTTTGAGAACAAGTATCCAAGGGTAGAGGATGTATAGTAGGACTCTAATGTTTGGTTCTTATTGGTACTTACTATTGTATAGTTCTTGTTATTTGAGCTCAAATCATAGGAAGAGAATTATCAAATGTTAATGCAACATACACTAGTTGCTATTATGTGTTTTTTGGTTGTGTTGTTGTTCTTGTAACATACGTGTTGGTAGTAGGTAGTAGGTAGTTTGTATTTTATAGTTTGTAATCCCCTGTTAAGATCTTATCATTGAATTTTGGTAACATCCCACCCTAAAGTTGTGGACAAGGGCACTTCAAGGAAGGTTGTTCCTTAATGCAAATAAATGTGTAATTATTTTTTGATACTACTATAACTCATGTAAAATTCAAATCTTTCCCATTATCATAAACCCTCTCCGCCATCTAGGCACAACAACTAGACCTTCTTCCCTGTTCATTGGACATGCTAGAATTCTAGAATGCATCATAGAAGCATGTGTTTTCTTGGATTGGATGCCATGGTTGTGTACAAATCACCTACTTAAAGGGGGAACAAATACACAGCTGGTGTTACCGTAAGCTTGCTGTCTACTTTTAAGTGCTTTGAGTTCAGTGAAAAATTTAGTCATCAGTAGTTTCCTTTTTCTTCTTAATTTTCATCAGTTACCCTAGGTATACATTATCTAGTTTCAAATTCTTTTTATAAGTTTCCAATGATTGAAATTTCTTTCCAGTTTGTAAGCTTTCGCTAATAAAAACAAAATAAATTTCAAATCTATGCGTCTCTGCATATACATGAGTAATTGCATGTTTGATGCTAATGCATGTTCCTTTGATACTTTTGGATTATTGCAATCGCTGCTGACTCTTCTTCTTGTTTCTTTCATATTATCTTATGACTAGTTCACTTGGTTATCTAATTCTGCAAGTAGAAGGGGATATTTGAAAAATTGGTTCTGAATCAAGTTATGCATTAATCCGGTTAATTGCTTGTGTCACTTGGCAGCAACTTCCACTTTTAGGCTGGCATGATTATGTTGTTTCTGTCAGTATTTTCAAATCTGGGTTAGATTTTACTTCATAGAATGTCATGATCATATATAGTTATTTTAGAGTAATGTTATTTCTAGTCTAAATGACTTTTTTTTTTATATGTTTCACAGGTTCTTTTGTATGGTTCTTAGAAGATTCATTACAATGAAGGGCCTGCAAGCATCAACATCCACCTCTAAGAGGCCTAAAAACACCATACCGGCATCCACCACTAGGAGGCCTGAAGAAACCATACTTGCATCCACCTCTAGGAGCCCACCTACTACCATACCTGCATCTACAAATCCTACACCTACTCAAGTACCTGCATCCATCAACCCCACACCGGCTCAAATACCTACAACCTCAAACCCTATTGCAACTCCTGAGTTTGTCGATTGCCCTCCTGAGTTTGAGCCACTTCCCACTGAAGTAAATGAGATTAGGAAAGTCTCCTCTAAGAGTAGTAAAGGAAAAACACATGGTAAGGGTGACTTTGTAGGACCACCTGAGGGAAAGCGCTATAAGGTAGAGTGGGATACATATGGTTATCCCATAGGAGAAGGTGGAAAATAATTGAATAGGTGCCTTGCTTCTTTTGCAAAGCAGGAAGAGTTATGGCCTAGTGATAACAAGTGGGTATATATAGACCACTTAGCATTCAAGGACACATGGCATTTTATTGTGGTAAGATCTCTATATTGTACTTTTATATTGTAATCCATGACTAGTTGTGTGACTTACCTAATTTATCTTATATTTTGTTTTTGTAGAGTACTCAATTTGATCTCAATGGACATGAAAATGCATGTGCTTATTGCTTTAAAGTCCTAAATTCCAGATGGAGAGATTGGAAGGCTTACTTGAAGATGAAGTGTTACAAGCCTTTTGAAACCCATGAAGAGAGGATGACACATCGGGATTTAAGGACCGATGTTGGACAATTTGAACGTATTATAACTGAATGGAGCACACCAAAGCTTGAGGTTAGTGTTATACCATTTAATGTTTCTTGAATTTTCCATTACCAAGGGGAAATAGGCTTGAAATACATGTTATCTAATTTATAGTAGAGCTGCCTTTCTTTCAACGAAAAGAAATAGATGCATGACCCATTCAGAAATTGTAATCTTTAATAAATTGTCTTATTTATTGTAGAGAATATCCCAGTTGAATAGCTCCAATCGAAAGAAAAAGAAAATGAATTATCACACTAGGTCAAATTCAATTGCCCAATTTCATCAAGATATGGTATATTATTTAATCTAATTAGAATAACATACTCATTTATTTATTATAATATCATAACACCTGAAATCATAATTTTCCCTTCTTATTATGTCCACAGCGGAAAGAGAAGGGACATAGTCCCACAAGATTGGAAATTATGAGTCAAGCATATGTTTCAAAACCAGATCATCGCAATAATGAGATCATCGTGAGTGTATTACACAACTATAGAATATATTTGTAGTAGCATATAATTATTTTTTAAAATGAAATATTTTTTGATGCAGACCAAAATAAATGAATCAATCTTGACTCAACAAACAGAGAGTTCTTCACGTGATGTGGATGAGATAGAAGATATTGCAATTACTCAAGTTTTGGGTCCTCAAAAGTCAGACAGAATCCGACTTGCTGGTGTTGGTGTTGCTACAGCACACAGTAGGAGGTTTACAAATGACGTAGCTCCTAGAGTGGCTAAGTTGCAAGAGGAGATAGCCACATTAAAGGTATTCACTATTAATATATTTTTTAATGTTGAAAACAAATATTAATGTGAAAACTAATAAATTTTTTAAGTTCCATTCTTCAATTTTTATTGTTGAAAACAAATATTAATTATGTTTAGGAGAATAACAAGTATATGGCCAATTTTATGCAAAAGGTGGCTGTACATATTGGCATGGACCTCCTAGATGATCTTCCTACTGGTGTTTGAGAGGATCTGGTACGTGTTAAATAGAATTAAAATGCAAGAAGTGTTAAATATTTATTCCAACCAAGATTTAATCAATTCTAGAAGTTCCATCAATTCTAAAAGTCGTCTGATCTTTGCTTTTGTTGTTTCCTTCTTATTATCTTGTAAGAATTTTCCTTTGTTTAGAGTTCAATTTCAAGTTTTCCATAAAATCCTCTTTTGTTCATTTAATAAGAAGTCAATTATGAAAGTTCTAAACCTTTTATAACAAAAATGACTTAGATCCACTTCCCTTTTTTCTTCAAAAGTGTTCTACCCACCAATTTGAGCTACTGGCATATCAATCCTAGTTCAAAGTTGAACCTAGATGCCCAAGTGCCACAGTAAATTAAATCTAAATAATTGTAAACTCACAGTAACTATACTAATTGTTTATTCTAATTGTCTTTTACAAAATCCCAGCACCCTCATTTACTTGAAGTTTGATGGTAAGCTCAAAATCCTTCTTCCTTTCCCAAATCCTAAAATCAAGGATGTTGATTCTAGACATTAGTAGCTATATTTGGGTCATATGAATTCCTGCATTTCGCCCTTAAGCACAAATATATGGTTGGAAATGTTCATAATACTCGGTCCAAAATCACTGGCTTATTATTTCGGGAGTTGCAATTTAGGGTTTTGGGATTGTGAGTAAACAACTCGCCTCTTTTTTTCTATGTATATTTATGTCCATATTTCTTGCATTGGAAATGGAGGATTTTGTTTTTTTGGTTGTAGTAACGAACGTTGTTTGGCAATGAGATGAAAGAATTTTCTTCATTTAAAAAAAAAAAAATTGAAATCCATTGGAAGTTTCTAGTCTACTTGTGTGACTTCATTTTTTATTTCATATTGAAATTCCAATGTTCCTAAAATTACATTCAGCTAATGTGAGTATCTTGTAGTAGAAGAATTAAATTCTAGGTATACGACTTTCCTTGGTTTTTCAAAGCTAATGTTGAGATTTTAAGAGGATCTGCTAGTACAATGAGCAACTTGATGACAATGATAATGGAGTAGATGCTACAAAATATAGAGATTCTATCAATTCTCTGTTAATATAAAACCGCCTGCTGAGTTTATTGTCAACACTTGTGAGGTACCTAATCTAGAGCAGAGCTAAAAAGGACTTCTATAGGTTAGGCTTACATTTGAAGATTAATCTTGTTGGGTAGCACTAAATTCAGGCTCCTGTTTCCATGCTGACAACATGAACTAAATACCTTTGTTTATCTTGTGAAAATTTCAAAACTACAAACATTATTTGAGCCAAAAGAACAAAAGGAAGAAAGTGCATTGTAGTTCATGTTCTTGGATGCTTTGACATACTTTTCCTGACAAAAGAACATTCCACTACTGTTTCACAAAGTAGGAAGCACACCACAGGGCGGATGCTAATATGAAATGGCTTCTATAAATGGTTTAGTAGCCAGTGTTGCAAACAAATCACTTTTCTCATTCAGTGTTATATCTGATGTATATTTAAAAAAAAAAAAAGGAACAAAGAGGCCTATTACTTTTTAGCAAAGCGAAGGAAAACAAACGAAAAGGAGTTTTGAATTCATTGGCATCGTATGAGTTGATTGTTTTTTTTTTTGGTAAAAGGTTTAATTGTATTTCATCGGCTATTAAAAGCACAGTAAGAAATATAGAGTATAATATTACACCGAAAGGAGACAGAGTCCCCAAAAATGGAAGTTCCAAAATATTACACCACCAGCAGACAAAGCTGCCTGAAAGAAGACCTCAAAGGGCCTCGGGTGGCGCAGAGCCACTGCCGGAGTCAGCAGGGGGCAGAGAATCGACTCCAAGGGGCATGTGGAAGGGGGAGGGAAGAGGGAGGGAGTGTGCAGCAGATGGCTAGGCAGCAACAACAGCAGAGGAGAAGGCTCTCGTCTCCTCTATATCAAAACCTGCCACAAAGTTATCAGTCCAGAGATTGAAAAAGAAGATTATCTCAC
>JAMKQA010063131.1:0-10532 GCA_024699735.1 Posidonia australis
TAGCTCAAGGTGGAGATTAAATTCAAGTCAAGGTGGAGATTGTTGAATATGACTTGAATTATGATTGTAATTAGGATATGACTTGAATTATGATTGTAATTAGGATTGTTGAATATGACTTGAATTATGATTGTAATTATAGGGCAAATTAGTCTTTTGGACCTAGTATATATATACTAGGATTCCCATTGTTATGCCCAACATCCTTTTGTATCCCCAATTACACATAGTGAAGAACAGCCTCTCCATCTGTGGACGTACCCAATTCGGAGAACCACGTAAATCTCTGTCTTGTGTGATATTGTTTGTTGCTGATTTGGATTTGATAATTAGTTTTCTCTTCTCCCCACGCACAACATCTCCCGTGCTTGCCAAGGCAATGAACCAACTTGACCTGAATCAGTCTGCAGTTACACTTAGCTTTGCACACACGGTACATACACACACCATTGTGGAACTAGTGCATCACGTCATGCCAACAACATCAAATGCTAGCCGACACCATCGCATGGTAACCATAGTTGAGAGGACACAGGAATAGCCAACGGATAACAATTTTTTAAATTAAGCTCCCATTTGTGGACAATACTTTTGTTATGTTGATTTTGAGGAATTGCTTATTTTGAAAATCTATTTTTAAAGGTAACCAAATCATTCAATGTTATTTTCCTTTCTCTTCATCCATTTTTGTTCTCAATTTTAACATATTCCTTTTTTTGCATGATTTTTAATTTTCTTAGTGTGTATTGTTGCATGATGACAAGTTTTAATCGAGTGTTACCATGAGGTTGTTTTGAATTCTAAACATCTTTTTCTCTCTTAGCAGTTAACTATCATAATTATTTGAGATTTTGATATTATTATTTCCTAACGTGAATGCCGAATAATTTTTTTTTACTTTTCCTTGCATTTTGAAATTGAGAAGGAGAATATGTAGTAGTAAGGAAGGTATTTAATAATGCTTTAGTAATGTTCATTTGTAAATAATATAAAAATTGTTTTTAACTGTTTGTAAATAGTTTAATTGTTTAATTGCATCTATATATGATAGTTAATGCTTGTGGTCTTCACTTGTCAATTTTCCAAAAAAATTATGATTTTCTTTTAAAATTATCTATAACTCCACTTCTTACACATGTTAGAATTTTTTTTATTAAAAAGGAATCTATTGTTTTTTTCATTTTTGTTCTGTTTTTATGGTAAATCTTAACATTGATTTTTTTATTCATTATATGGTAGATCACATGATATACATATTGCTGATTTAGTATGACTAATTTAGTATTACGAAATAGTGAAAAAATATTGAAAAATGATATTAAAAAATTCAATTTAGTGTTACTGATTTAGTAATACTAAATGGAAAAAAGTAACAGTTTGCTATTATGTATTAGTTAACGTCGTTTGCAACAATTTTATTTTAGTTTTAAGTTCTATTTTAGTAATACTAATTGTAAACATTGATACTTTTACTATTATGTGTTAATTATTGTCTTGAGTAAATTTAGTAATACAAAAAGTAGAAGTACATTTCTTCTAATACTAATTTATAAATACCAACACTGATTCTAGTACTAACAACACTAATTTATAGATGACAACACTAATTCAGAAATTCACGACACTGATATATATATTGATCGTCATCCAATCCATTTTTAATGCGAATCTGTAACGACTGAGATTGGAAATAACACTTTGAGTCAGATATTTCATAGGTATTTTTCTGGTTTTCTTGGTATTAGACGTAGAGTGTAGTGCATTTTATGTTCGATGCATGTAGACATGCATTTAATACCAGTGGTCTATGTGGATCAAGCACAAATTGTAGGCGCAATTTGCTAGCGCATTTTCTGGCGTAAATTGCAAGCATAGAAAGTACAGATTTCAAAACTTAGGACTTAAGTTGCGTTTATGTAGATTTAGCGTCCCAATAGAGTTTTGGATGCCATCTTCTGGTTTCCTAAGTCTGAGATGTTGTGTGGACCCTCATGGTGACCCTGAGGATTGTTCTTGAGTTATGGTGGTTGTTGGTGAGTCTTGGCAGCTAGTTTTTCTTTAGCACAAGCCACTTGAACTGTAAGTGGTTGCGTAGTTGTCTTTAAGTGTTTGCGGCCCTACTCGGGCGTGGCTTCCATTGTGTAACGATCCAATTTCTTGGACAGCATTTGGGCTAGATATTTAATCCGGAATCTAAGTGTGTTAAACACTAGAAATAATGTGTCTAATGTTAGACGTAAGAAAATCTTGTGTCTTATGCCTGGAATATTGATTTCTGGCTTTGCAAGTGTTAGATGCGGTGTATGGTGCGTCTTATGTTAGACGCTTGGAAGGATGCGTATAACACTTATAGATTTGGTTGTTAGACGCGAGCAAGAATTTGTCTTACGTAAGACACATGATCGACTACGTATAACGCTCTGAGTTTTGCTGTTGCCTATATATAGTGCAAGTCAGTGGGTTTTTGGGGAGATTTCTTCCCTCCGCCCTCCTCCGTCCCTTTGCCTAGCGTTGGGCTATCTCTAGTGGCTTCCTAGGTGTAAGGGAGCTTGGGAAGGAGAAAGAGAAGAGGTAAGGGTGGTTCATGAACTTAAGCCCTTTTCTCCTTCTTGTTCTTCTCCTCTTCTTCTTGGTTGGCCCACTGATTCAAGGGTTTTATGGCTATGTGGACTGCTACAAGTGAGATGGATGGTTGGAGGGTATTCAGGGCATGGCCGGGAGCTCGCGAGAAGCATCAGATTGCTAATTGGCTCGCCTCGAGGGTGCAAGGTACACATCCCTTTAGATGAGATTCTATTTTTGCTTGGGGATGGGATTTTGATGCATGGTGGGTTGAGGATGCTTCCCCTAGCCTTATTGAATGTTTCCATGTGATGAGGGATGGTTGTGCATGGTCTGGGGAGGGCTCTTTAGTGCGCCAGTGTAGACATTGGATAGGACATGAGGGTTGGTGCGTCTTATGTACGAGGCACAGCTTCCTGCGTCTTATGTACGAGGCACAGCTTCCTGCGTCTTATGTCCCTAGTGTAGTTTCCTCTCTTATTTAATTATGGTTTGAGTAGAGTTCAAATATTTTGTGGTATGTAGTAGATAATGTTCCGTATCCCTTCTATCCCTTCTATATTTGATTCCTTGTCTTGAGAGAAATCATGCATAGTAGAATCTAGGAGGTTTTATTTAAAGTCTAGATCCTGAGGTGTATGACGCAAGGCTTCTTGCATCTAACATAAGACGTAAGTTCCCATGCATTTTACACACCAGATTGATAACCTCAATGTATATTTAAAAGGATTCAATTTAAGTGGATTAAGAGACTATTAATAAGTTGTATGTTGGGTAATTGATGACGAATAATCATATCTTGATCCCCTTAATGAAATAACTAGGGTATAGGATGAATTTAAAGCAGTTTTGGTTGGGATTAGTGGCTTGGGATGTTAGATGTTGGGATCTCTGTGTCTAACATTAGATGCAAGGATCCTTATGTCTAATGAGCCCAGGATGAATAATTTAATAAATGGCCATTATTTGAAGATAAAATAAGACTATATAATCTAGAAATACTAGCTTTACCCAGAATGGCCCTCTAGATAATGTTAGGGATTGCTAATTACCCTAGGATTTGATGATGTTTGGCCATGTGGGTTGCTTGGAGCTACAAGGCTTTTATATTAGTTCTTGTATGATTCTCCTGGATTGGTTCCTAGGCCAGATGGTGTGTTTCTTTTGTTTTTGGTTTGGATGTGGTTTCTATTTTGAAATAGTTTTAGTGTGCGAGTTCATGAATGTTTCTAATGATTTCTAAGAAAAATGTTGAGTGTTTTAGGTAATGATTTTCCCAAAGGCTTTAAAAGAGTGGTTTGAGCTAGTGATGTCTTGAGAAACGATTCAAAATGTTTTGAACTGGTTTCCAAAGAGTTTGGAAAGAATTGCATATGTTTGGCCAAAGTTTTGGAAAAGATTTTTGGTATTTTTTGTGTGTGATGTGACCAAGAGGCCGAAGTAAGGGCTCGTCCAATCCTGGAGGTATGATACTCCTAGATTGTCGTTCACAAGACTAAGACTGTGGTCCGCAGGTCGAGGTACTAGCTGGACTTGGAGGTAAGACACTCCACTAATTTTGGGTGCCGATGGCCCAAGGTACTGACAAGACCCATGTTGCTGTGGCAGTGACCTTAGGTGGTATGAAACTTCCGAGTAGCTCCATGATATGCCATATAGTCCAAGTACTGAGGTTTTTATAAGAACCACATAATTAACAAACCGTACCTACATGGGATAGTGAGATCCCTGAGTGGTTAGGGACATTTTCTAGGTTGTGGTTGCTGCGTCGTGGGTCCCAGGAGTGAGCCTTGTGACTCTGAGCTGTGGTGTAGCAACACCCGAGGTGTCGTGAGAACGCACCTCATGTTTGTGTCTTGAGGATAGTGAGGCTGCAGTTGGGGCAGTTGGACTCCTGCACGGGGTGGTCCATCGCGGCAATGCAAACACTGTTGGTCATGTTTCGGTGGACTGCTTGTGGTTAGTGTCGATTGCTTGGCGCTAGACAACACGACTTATGAGGCCTATGAGCTAGGACGGACAGTTGCGACTATTTCATGGCGGTGTAGTGGGTTTGGGGACCTTGTCTCAGACTACTGCTTGTTGCCAGCTTTTATTGAGACTTTGTGGCTCGCTCGTGAGTGGCGATGAGTGGTGATGTGACCTTTTGTGGCTTTCAACCATGAGTGGCGATGTGGCTTTGTGGCTTTTGCTTTGAGTGGCATTGAGATTTAAAATATGGATTTTGTGCCACCTATTGTGGTTTTGTGTGTTTTTTGTCGTGAGTGGCATTACAACTTTGTGTGGATTGTGCCCGTGAGTGGTGTTATGGTTTGTGTGGTTTTCGCCCGTGAGTGGCGTAGTGGTTTTGGATATCGAAAATGGTGTTGGTTTTTGAAATATGGTTTCTAAATGGATTGAACAGAGGTTTTGTGTTGGATTGGCACTATGGTGCAATGTAGACTTGACTAGGCAAGTGTGGCCATTTCAAGTAATGCATAAAGCTTTTAAAGTCATGCATATGATTTTGAAAGAAATGAAAGAAAATGGTTTTGGAATGGCATGATATGATTTTGAAAGAAAAAGAGTGATTTCAAAGGCATGTTTTTTTTCTAAAGATTTGTGATTTCGGAGCAACAGTATATTGTCCTATTGTGGTGTTGAAGACTCTAGGAGAGGTGCTAGAGTTGTGTGCTTGCTAGGTGTAGCTTTTGCCCTATTGTTGTATTGCGGCATCTAGGAGGGACGTCCTTTTTGGGGTGTTGTGTTGGGTGATCTTTCAGTAGTCACTCATGTGTATTTTGTTGGTGCTTTTGGCCGATGTAGGATAGGAGTAGGAGTTCATATCTTGATCCCCTTAATGAAATAATTAGGGTATAGGATGAATTTAAAGCAGTTTTGGTTGGGATCAGTGGCCTGGGATGTTAGATGTAGGGATCTCTATGTCTAACATTAGATGCAAGGATCCTTATGTCTAATGAGCCCAAGATGAATAATTTAATAAATGGCCATTATTTGAAGATAAAATAAGACTATATAATCTAGAAATACTAGCTTTACCTAGAATGGCCCTCTAGATAATGTTAGGGATTGCTAATTACCCTAGGATTTGATGATGTTTGGCCATGTGGGTTGCTTGGAGCTACAAGGTTTTTATTTTAGTTCTCGTATGATTCTCCTGGATTGGTTCCTAGGCCAGATGGTGTGTTTCTTTTGTTTTTGGTTTGGATGTGGTTTCTATTTTGAAATAGTTTTAGTGTGTGAGTTCAAGAATGTTTCTAATGATTTCTAAGAAAAATGTTGAGTGTTTTAGGTAATGATTTTCCCAAAGGCTTTAAAAGAGTGGTTTGAGCTAGTGATGTCTTGAGAAACGATTCAAAATGTTTTGAACTGGTTTCCAAAGAGTTTGGAAAGAATTGCATATATTTGGCAAAAGTTTTAGAGAAGATTTTTCTTGTTTTTTGTGTGTGGTGAGACCAAGAGGTCGAAGTTAGGGCTCGTCGGATCATGGAGGTATGATACTCCCGAATTGTCATTTACGAGGTTGAGGCTGAGGTTGAGGTCCACAGGTCGAGGTGTTGTCTGGACTTGGAGGTATGATAGTTTGTTGGTTTTGGGTATTGAAGGCCTAAGGTACTAACAAGACCCAAGTTACCGTGGTAATGAATTCAAGGGGTATGAAACTTCTAAGTAACTCCATGATATGTCGTATAGTCCGAGTACTGAGGTTTCTATAGGAACCACATAGCTGACAGACCGTACCTACATAGGGTAGTGAGACCCTTGAGTGATTAGAGACGTGTTCCAGGTCATGGTTACCAAGTTGTGGGTCCGAGGAGTGAGCCTCGTGACTGTGAGCTGTGGTGCAGTAGCACTAGGGGCATCGTGAGGACATACCCTGTATTTTTGTCTTGAGGACAATGAGGCTGCGGCCAGAGAGGTTGGACTCCTGCACAGGGTGGTCCACCACGACAGTGTAGACGTCGTTGGTCCACAACTTCGGTGGACTACTTGTGGCTAGTATCGGTTGCTTGGCGTCGAACAACACGACTTGTGAGGCCTCTGAGCCAGGACGGACTGTTGTGACTATTTCATGGCAATGTAGTGGGTTTGGGGAGCTTGTCTCTGACTACAGCTTGTGGCCAGCTTTTGTTAAGACTTTGTGGCTTGCCTATGAGTGGCGATGTGGCCTTGTGTGGCTTTTGCTTGTGAGTGGCAATGTGGCCTTGTGTGGCTTTCACTCGTGAGTGATGATGTGCTTTCGCCTTGAGTGGCGTTGAGATTTAAAATATGGATTTTGTGCTGCCCATTTTGCTTTTGTGTGGTTTTCGCCGTGAGTGGCATTATAACTTTGTGTAGTTTGTGCCCATAAGTGGCGTTATGGTTTGTGTGGTTTTTGCCCGTGAGTGGCGTAGTGGTTTTGAAAATCAGAAATGGTGTTAGTCTTTGAAATATGGTTTCTAATTGGATTGAATAGAGGTTTTGTGTTGGTGTGGCACTGTGGTGCATTGTAGACTTGACTTGACAAGTGTGGCCATTTCAAGTAATGCATAAAGGTTTTAAAGTCATGCATATGATTTTGAAAGAAATGAAATAAAATGGTTTTGGAAAGTATGATATGGTTTTAAAAGAAAATGAATGATTTCAAATGCATGTCTTTTTCTAAAAATTTGTGATTTTGGGGCCACAGTATATTGCCCTATTATAGTGTTGCGGCCTCTAAGAGAGGTGCTAGAGTTGTGTGCTTGCCAAGCGCAGCTTTTGCTTTGTTATTGTGTTGCAGCAATTATAAGGGATGTCATTTTAGGATGTGTGTTGGGTGACTTTTCAGTGGTCACTCACGTGTGTTTTGTTGGTGCTTTTAGTAGGTGTAGGATAGGAGTAGGAGTTCGCTAGTGCATGTGGAGTTGGAGTCATCTGTCCACACATCAGGGATTCTAGTGAGTGTTTATTAGTATAATTTTGTTTCAGTTAATTGAGTTTTTATATATGTTGCTTATAGATAGATTTAGTTGTAGAGCTAATGTAATTAATTGGAAAAAAATTAGCTAGGTTGAGAGGTAATGACTTGGGATGGGTCGTTACAAGTGGTATCAACACATTAGGTTACCTAGAAGTACTAACTTAGGGGTGGTTGGTAAGTGACTCCGTAGATAGCAATTCCTACACCTTGTTTTATTGATTTTCTTGTTTGGCGGAGTGTAGAGCCGTGTTTGCTCATGTGGGGTGGTTCGCATAAGTTCTTCAACTCTACAGAGCGTGGTATTTGGTGCTATCCTCATGTGTTGTGTGGATCGAGCACTGTGTTCCTATGGGAGTGGTGGCAGTTTGGGTGAGACTCAGTAGGGCTTATAAGGTAGGGGACCTTGCTTACTATAAGGCCAGATGAGTCATGTCGTGTCACCTGGAGTGGCGCATGTCTGCTATGTGTGCTGGTTTAGCTGGTGTGCTATGATCGTGGAAAGGTAGTGGATGTTTTACTACTGATGCTTGATGGGTTGAGAAGGAGGTGCCTTGTTCCTTTAATGGGGCTAGGCACTCGACAATCAGTCAACCAGAAGACATGTTATCCTTGCCATCACCCGATGTTGAGATATTTGATGAATTGTCACAGAGGCAGAGGTTGCAGTAGGTGACTGCCTCTTGTGTAGCCCTCTATGTTTGTTGTTGTTGTTGTTGGTTGCCAGTGTGCTTCGTGTGGAGGATGCTTGGAGTTCCATCCTCCTACTGTTGTTCGGGGTATCTTGCCTGGATACCCAGTTGGCTTGGTTGTTGTAGCTCGAATGGCTTAGTGTCATTGGACCGGTAGAGATTCATTTCTCTAGTGTTTTCCTTTGGGATGTCTTGTGGGAGATACACCCAGTTTTTTTCCTTAGTTGCTGGTGGGTCGAATGGTGTGGTGCTATTCGATCCGTGGAGATCTTCTTTCTCTTGTGGTTGCTTGGTTCCTTTGGATTTCTATGATGGAGATGGGGCGAGTCAAATGGAGTTGGCTGCTTGTCTTGTTTGGTGGTGCCATTGGTCGAGTTGTTGGGTGTGATCCCAAGTGTTTCCTCTAATCGATTATTTCTTGGTTCTGGTGAAATATTCGTGGAGATCTAGCAGAGGCATCTTTGAGGTAGTGGCACCATGTGTCGGTCAGCCAGAAAGAAGGAATAGCTCTTGTTGGTTCAGACACTCTTGCTGGGAGTTGCCTTAGGTTGGAGATTCTATTCAGTTTGACTTCCAAGTAGTTCTTACCATTGGTTGTGGTTGTTTGGCTGGAAACAGTGTGTCTTGTGGCCTTGGACTCTAGATTGCAAGATCTTTGGTGTGAGCTTCATGACTAATGGGTGATCTACATATATAGTTATCTCACGTTTAGAGTTGCGAGGCTGCCATAGCGATGAGTCGTGATGAGTTCCACTAATATCCTTCTAGATTGGGATAAATTCCTACTGCAGTGAGGCAACATGGTGATTTGTAATTCTTGTCAATTTAGGAATCACTAGAGAAGCTATCTAACCCCCAGGATTATGTTGGCCACAATAGAGGTTGTGCACTGGATCCGATGGAGTGTTGGTCTAGGAAGTAGTGTAGCATAGCAGATACTGGTCGGAATTGGTTGCACCTGGTCATTCCTGTGTTTTTTGGACATGTCTATCATAGAAGTTCAATATGTTTTGCGACTTTGGGAGACACTATTTGAGTTGTAGTTGGGAATTTGTGTCCAGAAGGGACTCCCAACCAAGGATTTGTGGAGTTGGGCTTGGAAAGAGCTGTATTTTAGTGTCGTTCAGGACCTCAATGTGGTGAATTGGCCTTGTAAAGCATAGATTTTCTTTTGTGGGTTCTGAATTTTGGGCGACATCGTTGTGTTGGTGGTTCAGGGTTGTGAGATAGACATCCAAATTTGGCACCCTTTGTAACGCCCCGATCTCGGGCACGTTACCAAAACACAGTATCACAAGCATAATTACACAAAATTACAGAACAAATAGGACTGTAACTAAGGCTCACCTCTAGGATCTCGATGTGCGGCTAGAAGCTCCAATTCCAGCACCGGAAACTGGCTGCACGCGGTCTGCACCTGAAAACCAAATAGCACGCGTGAGTGACATCTAAGTCACCCAGTACGCGCCCCCAAAACACACAACTACAAACAAAACTCGGCAAAACCAAAAGAAACTGGTTTCCTATCATTTTGAAAAAACTTGGTTTTCTCCTTTGAAAATCATTCTCTTTTATTGAATAATCCCTTGGGAATTCAATCCCAAAACCAAATTCTTTTCTTCTCAA
Source organism: Posidonia australis (assembly GCA_024699735.1). Classification (NCBI taxonomy): domain Eukaryota; kingdom Viridiplantae; phylum Streptophyta; class Magnoliopsida; order Alismatales; family Posidoniaceae; genus Posidonia; species Posidonia australis. The sequence continues at coordinate 9,820 of JAMKQA010063131.1, forward strand.
ACATTTGGAAATTTGTTCCAAAACCACTTCTCTTACAAAACATTCCTTTCAAAACCCTTTTGGAATTCATTATCTTTTTCCAAAACAATTCCATTTTCAATATTGGAGATTTCTTCCCAAAATACACTTTCAAAACACACATTCTAACCAGATCTAGCCTAAAACACAAGGCCCCACTGGGCTCAAAACCAAAACACAAACACTGGTTGGCAACTGGTTAAAACACCATCATTTCTTTTTCTAGGATTCTAGGACCATTTCACAAGTCCAATCTTGACCACACACATTCCTCTTACTTATTCAATTTCCACTTTCATTACTGTTGTTACCTTGATCAGGGGTAACCTGGCACACAAGCAGTAGGTGAGGACATCCTTCCCCAACCTCCCTGCACTGCCGCGATGAGATTCCCTATGCGGGATGTCACCGTCCCGGCCAACAAGCCTCACATTTCCTGTTCCTCACAGGAGCACGGAGATACGTCTCTGAAGACGCCCCAGTCGGTGACCCGAACAACTAGGTCCAATGACCCAAGCTCAGCCTACACCGCTTCGAGTTCGGTGACTCGAACAACTAGGTACAACTACCCAGGCTCAGCCTACACCGACAGTGACCCGAACAACTAGGCTCAAAAGCCCAGGCTCAGCCTACACTGCTACGAGGAGCTCGGTGACCCGAACAACTAGGCTCAAAGGCCTAGGCTCAGCCTACAC
>JAMKQA010063132.1:0-16695 GCA_024699735.1 Posidonia australis
TTGGATTTTAATTAGAGTTTTTAGTTTAAATTAAGGTTTTGGGTTTTAATTGGACTTTTGGGTTTTAATTTAATTTTTTAGATTTTCAACATGGTTTTCAATTTAATTATGGTTTTACTTAATTAATTAGGGTTTCAAATGTTTTTAAGTCGATTTAAGTGGGTTTTCTTTAATTTTGGTTTTAATCTAGTGGTTTTTTGCTTGGATTAATTTAGAGTGGGCTTATGTGGGCCTAATGGGCTTGTGTGGGCTTGTGTAGGCTTGTGCGGGCCTAAGTGGGGTCTGTTTGGACCTAATGGTCTTGTGTGGACCTAATGGGCTTGTGTGGGCCTAAGTGGGTCTGTCTGAGCCTAATGGGTTTGTGTGGGCCTAGGGTTCAATGGAGTTAGGGTTTAGGAGTGGTGGTTGCAACTAGAGCATCTTCTAGAAGAGCCTGTCAACAACTAGAGCATCTTCCCGACCCTATTCGAAGCCCCTCTGCAATCCTCCCAGGACCGAAATCATCAACGAGCCTAGCCGTTTTTCTCAGGCCTAGTGCACCTCTCCAATCAATTTTCTCCACCTACACTATTTTCTCCACCTTCTGGGCTGATACCCCGAAATATCTAGTTGACAACCGTCACCCTGTCAGGAGCGGGCTGATACCTCGAACTATCTGGTTGACATCCATCATCAGTCTATCCCTCGATCAGCAAGTCCGATATCTTGCCATGCATTATCTCGGGCCAGAAGGTCCGTCATTTGCCAAGATTACCCCCGGCTAACAAGTCTGACAGACTTGTCTAGGCACCCCTTGGCACGAGTCAGAAAATCACTCACGCTCCCTTCCGAGAGCTGAGCTACCCACTCGTTATCAGCATCGCCCTCATGCATCACCCAACATCAAGGTCATCCTTTGCATCAGCATCATGCATAAGCCACGAGTCATGACTTTTTGGTGCATCAGTCGAATAAGTGGCTCACGGCCCCACAGCAAATACCACTCTCCAACGGACTCAGGTGGGGTGTCTTGTCAACCCTGAGCATCAGTCTCGATTCCCTCGACCTTGCTCAAGGAGGGGCATCTGTAGACACCCCGATTGTGAAGTCACTTGGCAGCAGACTCCTCTAGAAAGATGCTTTGGTTGCGACCATCAAAGACCTTAACCCACTTAAGCCCACACAAGCCCATCTAGGTCCACACTATTCCACTCTAACCTAATTAAAATTAAAACCAAACAAAACACACTTAAAACATTTAAAATCCAATTAATCAAGTAAAAACCCTAAGTAATCAAATAAAAAACCCTAATTAAATAAAATCCATATAAATCCACTTAAAATCCAATTAAACAAATGAAAACCCTAATCCTTGTCAAAACGAAATAAAATCCACTTAAACTCATTTAAAATCCAGTAATAAAGTGGAAATCCCAATTAAAACACCAAAATCCTAATTAAAATCCAAAACCCTAAAATTAAAATAATTAAAACCATAAAAACCCTAAAATAATTAAAACCCTAATTCAAAACCAATTAATTAAACCTTAAATCCCAAAATTAAAAAATAAATTTAAATCACAAAACCCAATTAAAAACCTAAAAGCAAAACCCTAAAATCCAAAACAAAAATAAAACAAAAACCTAAAATAATTAAAACCCTAATTTAAAACCAATTAATTAAACCTTAATCAAAAATTTAATTAAAGTCATAAAACGTAAATAAAAGCCTAAACCTAAAACCTAAAATCCATTAAAAACCTTAAAAACAAAACCCTAAAACAAAATCAGAAAAACCAAAATCAAAAGCCCATCCCCACAAACCTAATTCAGCCCAATACACCCATAAACCAGAAAACCTTATAAGGTCCAAAAAATAATTCTGGTGGCGGTTTCGGCGATCCTTGGATCGCTAGCGAGATTTCCAGCGGTCGATCCCGAGATTTCCAGCGATTATCTTTCTCTCCCGCGATCTTGGAACCTTCCACCTTGGCCATGCGCTCGATCCTATGACGCTCAGCCCTCGTGGGAGGAGATCAACGACGCGGAGAGGCCTCACCGGAGTTTAAAAACACCCTACCGTCGATGGACCAGAGGACTGGACTCCTGACCCTATTCGAAGCCCCTCTGCAATCCTCCCAGGACCAAAATCATCAACGAGCCTAGCCGTTTTTCTCAAGCCCAGTGCACCTCTCCAATCAATTTTTCAGCCCCGAAAGCCTCGACCTTAGCAACCAGAGCCTTGCCGGAGCGCCGCCGCTGCCACCGAAGACCACTGGAACATCCACCCAGGTAATCCTCTTCTCTTGTTTAACTTCAAATCACTGTCTTTAGCTCTGTCTGACCCGTTCATATCCCTTGGGCCATGTGTCGCCTGAGGCCACCGCTCCTGTGCCACTTTCCTCCGTCGCCGGTTGTGGGTTTACCACCACTGGCGAGGTCCCTGACCTCTAGGCTCGGGAGGAGGCTCCTGGAGTCTCCTCTCCCTCCTCCTCCTCCCTGAGCTTCCATTGCTCAGGAGGAGTTCAATTGGTCATCTATAGTTTGGATCCTCGCTGCTACCCGTCGATCGGCGATCCTCTGTCGAAGAAGCTCTGGCGCTCTCCAGTCACTCCAGCTCCAGACCGCCGCTCCAGGGAGCCTCGTCGCATCACCACGAGTCCCTCCCAGCACCCACGTCGCCGTTCTAGGCCTCGGAGCCTCGTCCCCTTCGCCGTCACGATCACCGACGAAGCCCATGAAGGGGGAAGCACCCTAGGCTGTGCCCACCTTGCCAGAGCCTCCCCGCAGCCTCGCCATGTAGCCCCAGAGGTCCCCCGATCTTCGCTGCGTCAAGCCACCACCTTTGGCGACGGCACGTTCCAGCCGTCGAGATCCCCATCGACGCTGTTGGATCTCTTCCCCATCGCCTCCTCTAGCTTCTCCGTTCCCTTGATCTCCAATCAGTCGCCGGAGAGGCTCGAATGAGCCTCCCAGGCGGTCACCGCCGGCAATCTTCGAATCGTCGACGGTGACTCTTAATTCTTTTTTTAGTTTATTTTAGAATCCTTTAATTTATTTAATTATTATATTTAAGTCCTTTTTCATTATATTTGGGTCCTTTGTTTTTTTAGTCCTTATAGTTTTAAAAAAAGTCAATTCTTTTATTATTTCTATAAGTTTTGCATATGACCCCCCTACATATTTTCTTTTTTAATTCCTAATGCATTCAATAATGTTTTATCACATCTAGGTCCCTGGAGCCTTGATTTCTTGACACTTAAGTCCTGAACATTTGCATTTGGCCCTTGAAATATTTTTAAAATGAGTTTTCCCTGTGAAATTTGCATTCTGGACCTTGAAGGTTTTTAAAATTACATTGATCATCATTAAAATTAAATTTTTATCACATTTAAGTCTTGAACTTTTGCAATAAGCCCCAAAGTTTTAAAAAAATGAGTTTCTTCTTGGAAATTTTGCATATTAACCTTGAGAGATTGCATAATTACACTGACAGTATAAAAGCTCAATTTTTTTATCACATTTAGGCCTTGAAATTTTACACATAAGTCCCTGAGTTCTTAATAAACAATTCCTGAACACATGTAATTTGCATCCAGACCCTTAGATTAGTTTTAAATCCGTCATTTAGGGTTTTAAATGTTTTCTTGCATATTTTAGATATTTTTCACTCATTGCATTTCACATTTTGCATTTAATCATTGATTCCATTTAAAAATCATGTTTTCACTGTGATTGATCTTTAGTCTCACATTTTAGTCACATTTGCACTTATGTGTGAATTTTGCACTTTAGACCCTGAGTTTTTAGGAAATTACCAAAGTGCAATTTTCACATCTCAGTGCCACATTAACATTGGATCCATCATATGCATGTTAGAATAGAAGTCGTGAATATATTTTTCATCCAGATTCTCACTCTTTTTGTGAATTTTGCATCTTGGTCCTTGTGCTTGTCCTTTATTGTATTTACATTATTTTGTTGTTTTTCTCCTCCATGTTTTCTTGAAATATACACTCTATGGACATTCTGCACTCATTTTGACATGACTTAGATCATGCATCACTCCCATGCATGCATTTATCACATCTGGCCAGGAAAATGACCAAATTGCCCCTATGCCTCTAATTCATGAGCATGCATCTCTATTTTTGCACTCAGCCTTGCATAGTCCTTGTCCAAGCCATTCCTTAGAATTTTTGCACATTTAGGCATTTGTCCATGTATTTTATATTATTTTTCATCACATTTACGTATCAGTCCATCCCAATTTAGCGAGCCTGCATCTCATGTCGTTCTTTCGAAGATTTTTTTCTTCACTTTGCTTTTGAAGTCTCTCATCTAATATCCGATTTGATTTGCTTTAATCCTACATCTTGGATTTTTTTGATTTGATTTGGATTTCATCGCCAGAGGGTGTATACTAACTAACCGAAAGGCTCACATTGGCCCATTTGCAAATTATTTCTCCCCTTTGATTTTCACAACTTTTTCCACTATTCCGAGGATTTGGGTTGACTCCGTTTTTTTCCTTTTTGATATCAGTATGGTTTTCCGAGCGTTCCTTCCAAAAACACTGTTATTTTATGTGATTCTCTTCACATGGCGTCGTTTGTCTGTGTTATGTGGGTTTCTTGGCAATTTTTCCCATTCAGATCTCCATGATATTTTCTACGCTTCTAATGATTTGGGTCAGTTGTATTTTCGATCTCTTTGACACTGGTGTGATTTTATGAGTCATTCTTTATAGAAACGTCATCATTTTATGTGAGTTTCTTCACATGTCCAAGTTTACCTGTTTTGTGAGGACTTTTTCGCAATTTTTCCACCTCAATTTCCGCAGTGTTTTTCCATGAGTCCTATGACCTAAGTTGTTTGCATTGTTGATTTTCTTGAGGCCTATATGATTTTCGAGCCTTTCTCGCCAAAAATCTCGTCATTTCATGTAATTTTCTTTGTCGTGTCATATTTTTTGATCTCATCATTTCATGTGGATTTCTACGCAGTTTTTGCATACCATCTTGCACATCCATCTAGTCTTGTCTTGACAGTCACATCAGCATGTTCAGAGCACGATCTGGGTTTAGCAAGCGTTCATCCAGCCTTTATGCAAGCGAATTAGACTAGAAAGACTGAGTTTCTCGGACGTACAAGGGTACCTAACACCTTCATCGTGCGTAATAGGAATCCTTACCCATTCTCTGGTTAACAGACATCTAGCCTTTACATCTGCATCTCATGCATTCAATCTTACACAATGGAGCTACAAGCAATAGAACAAGTAAAGTCTAACACAATGGAGGATGAATTTTGGTATTTACTTTTTATATAATATTTTTATTTTAGTTGTCATTTACTATAAAATCCTACTTGTATAAGTATAACTTAGATTACTTTTTTCTCTTTGTATCAGGTAAATACAACTCTTGGATCATGCTTTATTTGTATGGCAAAGTGACAATTCCTTTTTTTCTTGATATTATGGATTATGTCATATTACTTAAAGTGTTCCTGTTTTGTTATTGCTACTATTTTGTTGATCATGTATTAATGTCACACTCTTTGTGGTTATTTGCTAATATGGTACTTTTTATGCATTATTAGTGTTGTTATATATTATTGTGGTTGTTTATCTTATTCTTTTTGAGAATCAACAGAACAACTAGATAGAAACCTCAAAGAATAATATTCTATCGGCAATTAATACACACTTAATCTACACTGATATACATTGATATAGACACCTAATCTTGCTATATTAATACAGATATACTGATATACAGATATCTTCTTCCATGTAGGGATATCTGAAGCATGTTGATGGAGGCTCATGCCATTTTTCACATATAATTTCATCTTTTGATTCTTTGAGGCATGTTGATCTTTTAATTGATCTTTTGTCCCCTAGTACCTAATATACATGATTTATAATACATAATTTTCATGTCAAACTTTCAAAGTTATCATTAGATGGTAGCCCATCTAATTCACCAATTTTAGACATCCTTTATTTAACCTACATCATACATAGTTTTCATGCCAAACTTTCAAAGTTTAAACATTTGAAATTTCATAACTGTTATCATTACATTGACTTTGTAATTGACAATTAAATACTTGAGTTTTTCTGCATTTTGTTTGATGTAATTTATGATTGTTGTGATTTATGTATTTCACATCTATACTTTTATTTCTTCAGATGTCACTCTTGTTACTTCACCAAGAGATGGAATGAACCCCGTCAGCTATGAGTTTGTGGCCTGGGTACAAGTGGCATTTAAAAATATATTATGTGAAATTAGTCAGATGATCCAGGCCAAACTTTGCATCCATTTATTTGATAGTTGATAGTAAGAACTTTTTTTTCACTTAATGTCAAAATATTTTTTGAATTCTAATGACTGAGCGTTTTTAGTGTCTTCAACTATGCTGAGTGGAACAAAATGAGTATGCTACCTCTTATATTTGTCATGTTGTCTAACTTGTCTATGATCACTAAATTCACTGTTTCTATGGTCATTTTCGTGCATGTTTTGCCTTTTCTAATGTCCTAATTATCAGGATTTAGGATTTAGGATGTAGCTTAGTAGCACTCTTGCACTTTTCCCTAACTATTATTTCAGATTTGAATTATATTGAGACTTAATGAGTTCTTGTAATAATCAAGAGGATAGAATGTCTGAAACTGGTAAAGAAGGTCCTTTCTTCTCATGCCTACTTTCTGATAGAGAGTATGTCCCAAAGAGAGGATCTTATTCGTGATATTTCAGTTAATTTGCTGACTCAGCTGAAAGATAGATTTCCACAGGTATGATATCTCCAGAGTTGCCTTTTGAGTGCGTCACTATTTTTTATTGTCTAATGCTGTTGAAAAATGTTTTACTATCGTCAGGTTTTATGGAACTCCTCTTGTTTGGGTTCACTTCTTTTTTCTGTTCATAAGGGACTGCCTTCTACCTCCTAGTCAAGGCCTTCTCCAGGTTTGTTCCAAAATTTTAATTCATTTTTGAATGTGTTGTATTAAGCTAAAGATGCATTAGATTCTAGGGTAGAATCATTTTCTTTTTGTTTCGTGGGATTAGATAGAAATTAGGTTTAAATGCCCTGTTTCATTTAACATCTTATCAAATCTGTACTCTGAATTGAGAAATTTGTTTATTCCAGATAGGGACATGGCTTTGCTGATGTGTTATGAATTCTGGAATAAAAAAATTTAAAGACTGTGAGGTGGTCAGTATACTATCTCTTGATATTAAAGATATTTCTTCTTTTCATAAGTTATGTCATGCACGATTTGCTTCTTTGAGCTCAAATGTCCCGCCAATTTGTTAGCAATCTTGTAGTGAATAGTTTAGTAGTTTAAATGACTTTAGATTTACAGTATCAGTATGCTTTAACTAACACCTTCTGGTGAAAAATGTCCAAGCATTTCCTATATTCAATGGCATTCTATTCCTGCTAGAGTTGCTGTAATATATCAGATATAGAAATATAATATTTTTCTTGCCTATGTTGCTTGAATCATGTTATTTTCTTCTTCATTCACCTTAGAAAACTTACCAGCATTCTTTTTTTAAATTTCATTTCCCTTATTTGATGATGTAATTTCTATTTGTTATAGTGGTAAAATATCAGAATAAACAATGATAGTTTGTGTCATTTAAATATGAATTCAAGGGACAAAACAATGTAAATAACAAGTTAAGCATATTCTTACCTTTGCTTGACATATTTCAAAAGTTTGACAAACTATTCATTTTTTTTTTGAAGATGTTTACGCAAAATCTCCCAAATACTTGTTGATTTGTTCAGAGAAATGGTGTATATATACTGCTTCCACTCTAACATTATTGAAAAAACAAACAAAGCTGGGTTTTGTCTCTGGAAAAGAAAGAATAGCTTTATTTATATATTCTATTCTATTTATTAATGAATAAGTGTGACATCTGGGTCTGATTATCCATTTTTAATTGTAATATTGTATAAATGGTTTATTAATAGATAATCTGTTGTTTCTTAGATGTGTAAGAGTTTAGTTGGCTTTTTGTGCATTTGTTTGTGTTTTGGAACTAATGTGGGATCTGATTTGAGGATGCACAGTTATCTCGGTTTACACGTCTGTCTTTTCTTCTTTTTCTTTCCTTCTTTTTTTTTCTCTCTCTCTCCCTCACGAGCCACCATCCTCATCTTCTTCTTCTTCCCTTTCTCCGACCCGTGCCACCATGAGACAGCGGCCCGTGCGTTCCTGTCCTTTCTGATGTGATGGGAGGCCAGCACGACGTGGAGGAGGAGGAGATAAAGAGAAGCTGGGGTAGGCGGAAGGGAGGCAGATCTGGGAGAGAAGGAAGGAGAGGTGAAGCAGCGAGCAAGTTGGAGGTGGTTGTCCGTGTGGTTCACCGGCAGAGGAGCTTCGTTGAGGCTGCGTCGGAGAGCAAAGAGACTCGTTGGAGTTGGGGAGGCTCGCTGGAAGAGGTACGCGGCTTCTCTTCTCCTCCGTTCTCTTTTAACATAAGGAGTTAAATGCATGAAAATGGTGTAAAATGCATGTAGAATCGTAGAAAAATAGTGGAATTGATGAGAATGAATTGAATGGCATGAAAACATAGATATCATGTGGTTAGGATGGAAATTGGTAGGGTTATGCAAGATTTTTGAATGAAGGCTACAGTAGTCGTTTTCGAGCTCCATCCCTTTGTGATTTTTGTATGGATTGTATAGTTAGTGGATTGACGAATGGTTTGTGGGATTTTGAAGTAGACTCAAGGGTCTACACCCCATGATTTACTTGCATTTTATGGTGCTTGTTTGAGAGATCCGTCGGAGGCTCCTAGTTCTGATGAATGTGTTGGCTGAAACAGGGGAGGTGCCCTGGTTTCAAGCAATTCGACATGCTGAACTAGGTTCGGTATATCGAATTCCTGTCAGATTAAGTCAGAATACCTGTTTCGGTAGGTCGAAATCATCTAGTTGACTAAAACAGGGATTTTCGGTATACCGAAAATGTTCAATGTACCGAACTAAGGATTTTCGGTATACCGAACCTAGCTTTCGGTCTACCGATTTTGCCGTGGCCCTGATATATATGTGTGTGTGTGTGTGTGTGTGTGTGTGTGTGTGTATGTGTGTGTGTGAATCTTAAATGAAAGAATGGGTTTTAAATGGACAATAAGTATGTGTTAGTTGTGTTTTCCCCATGTGAATGGTATGGAGGAATGTGGAACCCAAATAAATGTATTTGAGAATAATTTTAGATTTAAAGCCCTAATAATGAATAAAAGTAATTAAACATATGGTTTTAAGTAATTTTGGGCATGAAACCCAATTTATAATTTTAAAAAAGTATGGTTTTCATGAATTAAGTTGGGACCCCAGAAGAGGATGTGTTGCATGGGAACAGATTCCTGCAACCAAGAAAATGAAATGAAAATGATTTTGAAAAAGGAAAACTTAAAGAGTTTTGAAAATAAAACACTAATAATGTGTTGAGGAACCACGAGGGTTGGTGTCGACAATGTGGTAGTAGTATGAGGTTCCAATGAAACCAATTGTTAGATACGACTGTGGTTGCCGAGCTTGAGATGGTGTAGGCTGAACCTAGGTCATTGAACCTAGTTGTTCGGGTCACCGAGCTCGTGACGGTGTAGGCTGAGCCTAGGTTATTGAACCTAGTTGTTCGGGTCACCGAGCTCATGACGGTGTAGGCTGAGCCTAGGCTATTGAACCTTGTTGTTCGGGTCACCGACGGTGTAGGCTGAGCCTAGTTCATTGAACCTAGTAGTTCGGGTCACCGAGCTCGTGACGGTGTAGGTTGAGCCTAGGTTATTGAACCTAGTTGTTCGGGTCACCGATAATGTATGCTGAGCCTAGGTCATTGAACCTAGTTGTTCGGGTCACCAATGGGACGTCAGATAAAGACGTATCCCCGTACATATATGAAAGAGATTGAATCCAGTTGGCCAGGGCGGTGGCATCCAGCATGGGGAATTTCACCTCGACAATGCAAGGAGGTTGGGGAAATGATGTCCTTACTTACTGCTTGTGTGCCTGGTTACCCTTGATCAAGGTAACATCAATAAGGAAAAGTGGAAATGAATAAGAAAAGAATGTGATTTTGAGAAATTGAAAGAAATGTGGTTTGACTAGGATTGAACTTATGAATAGTCCTAAGATCCTGAAATAAAATAATGATTGTATTTTAACCAGTTACCAGCCAGTATTTATGATTTTGGTTGTGTTTTAGGCTGGATTTGGTTGAAAATGCGGTTTCTCAAGATATGAGCTTTGAAAGTGGTTTTGGTCTTGAGAAGAAATCCCAAGCAATAAAAAGAAAGATAAGTTTTGAGAAAGAATATAGTTTTGGAAACGATTTCCAGATATTTTAAAAGAAAAAGGAAATGATGTTGTAAAATGAATTTTCAAAAAAGAAAATCAAGTTTTATAAACTAAAAGCTGTGTTTTTAGTAATGTTGCGAGATTTTGTTGTTTGTGTGTTTGGGACGCGTACTAGGTGACTTAGATGTCACTCACACGTACTTTGTTTGGTTTTCAGGTATAGATCGTGTGCAATCGAGTTCCTGTACCAGAGTCGGAACTTTTAGCCGCACATCTTGGAGGTAAGTATTAATTACAGTTATTTAATTTTACTGTAATTAGTATAATTTTACTTATAATACTATGATTTAGGTAACATGTCTGAGTCCAGAGCGTTACAATAAGTCACTAGTTCATGAACAACCTCCATTTGGAAGTTGAATTACTGTCCGCTACTAATCCATCAATTTTCTTGTTTTTTCTTTTCCATGAATATGTTCTTTTAGTACATTATAAAGTCAAAGGTGCATAAATAGTCGAGCTATATCAGACTGTCCATGAATCAATTGCGGTTGTACTCTACTACTTCAATTAGCAACCTTGAAATTTATGTGCTAAGGAAAATTGCTGTTTGGTAAAGGTTCCCGCACTGTCTTGGGATTTACACAGAGGAACAAGTCAATGCATGGAAGAAGGTGGTTGATGCTGTTCTTGCAAAGGGCGCCATCATATTTTGTCAACTCTGGCATTTGGACGTGTTTCAAACCAAAGTACTACATGAACATTTTCTTTGCTACATTCTTGTTCATTCAGGATGTTTTTAACTGTTTGCAAGCAATATGGTACATGTGAAAGCAAGCCTGTTTATTGAAATATCTGAAAGGTTTATGTTATTGACATGGTTGCTTTGACTATTTGTTTGTGATCATGAGAGATCTACTTCCCTTATGTTTCTTTTTTTTGCATAATTAGATGGACTTGATGGCATACAACTTAAGATTCTGGGTTTCCTAGAAAGGTTATTGTAGACATCTCGATTTTGAAGTCACTTAGCAGCAGGCTCCTCTAGATGACACTCTGGTTGTGACAATCAAAATCCTGGCCCACTTAAGCCCATACAAACCCACACTAACCCACTCTGATCAAATTAAAATAAAAACCAAACAAAACACATTTAAAATCCACTTAAAATCTAATTTATAAAACAAAACCCTAATTTAAGTCAAAGTCAAATTTAAAACACTTAAAAATCTAATTAATGAAATAAAAGTCATAATTCAAGTCAAAATGAAATAAAATCCACTTAAATCCATTTAAAATTAAAGCAATTAAGTGAAAACCCTAATCAAAGTCAAAAGTCATTAAAAACCCTAATTAATTGAAATTCAAAACCCTAATCAATCCAAAACCCTAAATAAACCAATAAACCCTAATTTAAAATCCAAAAACCCTAATCAATCCAAAAATCCTAAATTAAAACCATAAACCCTAATTAAAGTTCAAAACCCTAAAATATAAAATCAAAATTCTAAAATCCCAAAACAAAAATAAAATAAAAACCTAAAATAATTAAAACCCTAATTTAAAACCAGTTAATTAAACATTAACCACAAATTTAATTAAAATCATAAAACATAAATTAAAAGCCTAAATTAAAGTTCAAAACCCTAATTCAAAAACTTAAAATCAAAAATCCTAAAATCCATGAAAATCCCAAAATAAAATGAAACAAAAACCTAAAACCATAAATCAAAACCTAAATAAAATACTTAATTAAATCAAGTGAAAACCATTTAAATCAAAACCTAAATAAAGTCCTTAATTAAATTAAGTGAAAACTAATGAAATCTAAATTTAATCTAATCAAATCCGAAACTTAAATCAACCAAATCAAAAGCAGAATTCAAATAAATCCAAAACCAAAAAAATCAAGAGAAAACAATTTAATCCATTTAAAACTAAGACAAATCATTTAATTAAATTTAAATCATCAAATAAAACCTTAATCAACTTAAAATATTAAATCACAAATAATCAATCCAAATCCCTAAATCAAATCACAAATAATCAAATTAATCTTAAATTTAAATCACAAAACAAAAGAAAACAAAACCCTAAGCCCGTTTCAGCCTAATAAGCCCAATAAATATTTAAACCAACAAAACTTTATAAAATGGATTAATATTTCCGACAAGCCTTCACCGTCGGTGATCGCGATCTCCGACGATCAATCCCGGATTTTTCGACGCTGAATCCTTAACCTCGCGATCATTGAACTTTCCTTCTCCGTCATACGCTCCATCCAACGGCACTCGCCCTAAAAGGAGGAAATCAACGGTGGCGGAGGCCTCTGCTAGAGCTTAAAAGCTCCTCACCGTCGACAGCTTCAGCCATCGTCTTGCAGCCTCCCTTCAGAGCACAAGCCTTCCTCCCTGGACACCTAAATTGCGAGAGCACTCAGCCCGTGTGCAGAAAACTTCTCCAGCGTTTCCCCAGCCCAAAAAATCCCTTTTTGCAGCGGCCAGGGCATCGCCAAAGACGTCAGAGTATCGCCATCGAGCTTCGTCGGGGAGCTACATCCTCCGATTAGGTAACCCCCTGCCTCTTTCTTTTGATTTGTTTTCTTTTTCCTTAGCCCCCTAGCTCCCGTAGACTCCTCGAGTGGCATTTCGACGGGGTAATCCCCCCCTGTCCGTCGTCATCTCTGTCATCGGTGGTGGGTTTCCCACCGCCGGTGAAGCTAGTCGCTTCTTGGCTCTGGGAGGGGTCCCTGACTCCTCTCCACCTTGTCTTCCTTGTCCTCCGAGAGTTCCCTTGCTCTTGAGGTGCCCCCCGCTAGCCACCCGAAGACCGCCGCGCCGTCGTCGTTGCCGCAGCCCCAACCGTCGTTGACTGCCGTCGAAGAGCGATTGAAGCACACCAGACACCCCCACTCCCTACCGCTGTATCGAGAAGCCCCGCCGTGCTTCCGTGAGTCCCCCCCAAACGCCCATGTCGCCGTTCCAGGCCTCTAAGCACCATCCCCACCGCCGTCGCGAGCCTCGTCGGAGTCTGGGATGCGTGGCGCGCCCCGAGCCACCACAGCCGTGCCCGATACCCCGAGGAGCTCTGTCGCGTCTCCTCCAAGCCCCCTGGATCCTTAGCTCGCCGCTCAGACGTCCGTGTGATCGCCGTTTGTGGAGTTCGCCGTCGTCGGAGAAGAACGGCTAGGGGAGACGTCGACCCGCCGTTTCAACCGATGGATGGATCATCAGCGCCGATGGATCTCTCCCTCTCCTCCCTTTCTTGCTTTCCTCACCCTCCGATGAGGGATCGGCCTCCGGGGAGGCCTTGGATGACCTTCCCAGCCCTCTACCGCTGGTAATCTTTGAATCGCCGGCGACCATCGTTTTTTATTAGGTTTCTTTTATTTTGTTTCCCTTAGTTTTAGGCTATTTGCATTTGAGTCCTTATTTATCACTGTTAAGTTTTTTTATTTATGCTTAGGTCCCTGATGTTTTGAATAACCTTTCAGTTCTTCATTATCAGTGTAAATATTGCATTCTTTACCCTATTTCTTTTTTTAATTTTATTTTTAGTTTTATTCATTCATGTTTGTTTGCATTTAAGCCCCTGTCATTTTAAATATTCTGTTGTTGTTATACTATCCTTGTGAAAATTGCATTTTTTTTTCCTTGTTACCTTTAGTTTGCATTTGTAGCCCTGTTTTGCATATTTTATCACATTCAAGCCCCTGTTTCCATATTTTCATTATAATTAGGTCCTAAAAATTTGCATTTGACCCCAGAAACATTTTAAAATGAGTTTTCCTTATAAAATTGCATTCTGAACCCAAAAATATTTAAAAATCACATTGACCATCATAAAAATTAAGTTTTCTTTACACTTAGGTCCTGACTCTTTACATTAAGCCCCTATAAAATAAAAAAATGAGTTTTCACTATGAATTTTGCATCTTGAACCATAATAAATGTCATAATTTCACTGATCATTATAAAATCCCAATATTTATCACAATCTGACCCTGACATTTTGCATGAAAGTCCCTGGATTCACATCAAACCATTCCTGGGCACATACAATTTGCATATAGGCCCTTAGATTATTTCCAAATCCATCACTTAGGGTTTTAAAATGTTTCCTTGCATATTCTTAGTATTTTTCACTTATTGCATCTCAATTTTTTTTATTTAATCATAAATTCCACTAAAAAAAACCATGTTTTCACTATGAATGAAGTTTTAGTCTCACATTTTAACCACATTTGCACCTATGTGTGAATTTTGCACTTTAAACCCTGAATTATCAGGAAATTATCCAAGTGCAATTTTCACACCTCAATGCCACATTGACATTGGATCCATCACCTCCATGTTAGAATAGAAGTCGTGAGTGTAGTTTTCATCCAAATTCTCATTTTTCTTGTGAATTTTGCGTTTTAGTCCCCATATTTGTTTTTTATTGTGTTTATATCATGTTATTGTTTGTCCCTTCCTGTTTTCTCGCAAAAAAACACCTTCTAGATGTTTTGTGCATATTTTGACATAACTTAGGCCATGCACCACTCCCATGCTAACATTTATCATGTTTGGCCATGAAAATGACCAAATTGCCCCTATGTCTTTAATCTGTGTGCATGCATTCTACTTTTCGTACTCAGCTCTACCTAATCCTTGTCCCAGCCATCCCTTGGCACTTTTTACCCATTTAGGCACTTATTTATCCTTTTCATTTGGTTTTCATCACATTTACGCATCCGTCCCTCCTTTTAGCGAGCCCGCATTTCATGCTTTTCTTCTGGAAATTTCTTTCTCCACTTTGCTTTCGGAATTTCTCATTCGATATTTCGATTTGATCTGCTTTAATCCAACATTTCAGACTTTTTGATTTGATTTGGATTTCATCGCCTGAGGGAGTACACAAACTGACTAAAAGGTCCACATTGGCTCATTTGCGGACTATTTTTCCCCTTTTGATTTTCACAACCTTTTTTATGATTCCTAGAACTTGGGTTGATCCCATTTTCCATCTTTTTGACATCCATATGGTTTTTCTAAGCAATCGGTCCAAAAATATCGTCATTTTATGTGAATTTCTTTTCATATCCAGGTTTGCCCGCTTTACATGGACTTCTTCTCAATTTTCGCATACCGTCATGCGCATCCATTTGGTCTTGTCATGGCATTCACATTAGCATGTTCAGAGCATGATCTAGGCTTGGCAAGCCTCTCTCTGGCGCGACACCGCGTCGGATACTCAGGTCGGCATGGTCACAGTTATACCTTACAATATGAGACGTCAACAATCTACCACCTAGTCTAGTTTTTTTATGTGACGTGGTACCCGAATGTTATTTTTGGTCCAAGATTTTTTTTATGCTGGAAATTTTGTGAGAAAACTGTATAATCTACTCCCATTAGATCTAGTTTTGTGATTCATGCCATGTCGCTACTTTTTGGAGATAATGGAATACATTTGAATTTTTTTTTTGGTTATGCACTATAAATCTTTCTTAAAGGTTTAATGTAAGAGTTGTGCAACTTAAGTCGTGGTTTATGTTTATCATGTGCGATTGAATTTTTCTTTCTCTTGTTAAAAAAATTCTCTATGAAGTTTATGAAAATAAGAATGAATTTTAAGTAATATACCTATCATCATATTAATTTTTATCTGTTCCCTATACATATCCGTTTTTTGAGGATATGGATATGTAATTTTCTTATTCGTATGATATCTATATCCGTATCTACATTGCGAAAACGGATATGCTAACACTCATATCGTATTCGATCCATTTGGACTCTACTTGGATGTCAAGTTTAGTCTTTCTGGCATACATTTATATGCTCTGGTTTCCTAGTTGAATTCATAAGATGTATCTCTGGTTTGGTTTTCTGGCATACATTTACATTCTGTGTTGTTTCTAGTCTGGTTATCTGTTTTCTAGTTGAATTCATCCAGAGGTTGATTTCATAAGCTCTGTGTTTCTAGTTTTCTAGTTTTTTGACATACATTTATATGCTCTGGTTTTCCCATATGGTTTAAAGTCACAAGCTCAAGATGTGTACATGGTCTTCTATTGTCATGGTCTATTTATATACTCTGGTTATGTGCTCTAGATGTGTACATAGTCTTCTATTGTTATGGTCTATTTATATGCTCTGGATGTGTACATGGTCTTTTATTGTTTATGTAGGGTCTGACAATTGTATTGTTATGATCTATTTGTAGACACCCCGATTTTGCAGTCACTCGACGGCAGGCTCCTCCGGAAGACGCTCTGGTTGCAACCACCACTCCTAAACCTTAACTCCATAGAACCCTAGGCCCACTTAGGCGCAGACAAACCCAATTAGGTCCACACAAGACAATTAGGCCCAAACAAGCCCATTAGGCCTGCATAGG
>JAMKQA010063133.1:0-13729 GCA_024699735.1 Posidonia australis
TGTTCCATTTCAAAACTCTTTGAATTTTCTTTCAAAATCATTTCCATTTCATTCCATTCTTTTCGTTGCAGGACTCTATTTCCTTGCAACACTTGACCTTCCACTGGGGTCCCAACTCAAGCCATGAGAATCATGCTTAAAGTCATAAATTGGGTCTCATGCCCAAAACCACATAAAACCATCTTTTTCATTCATTTATGGGATCAGAACCCAAAATCACACCCAAATCCAATTGTTTGGGTTCCACATTCCTCCATGTCATTACATGGGGAAACATCATCAACACATGCTCAAAATACCATTTGTCCATCATTAAAACCACATCAATTACCAGGTTCAGGGCAAAATCGGCAGACCGAATCTCTAGATCGGTATATCGAAGATTTTTGGTTCGGTATTTCGAATATTTTCAGTATACCGAAAACCCCTTAATCAGTCGACCGGGTGTTTTCGGTCTGCCGATATTAGGTATTTGGTTAAACTAATAGATATTTGGTATGCCGAATCACCCGAAACCAGGGCACCTCCCCTGTTCCGAATGGTGGAAATCGCCCACAGTGGGAGTCTAGATCGGACCCCCCAAACATCCATCATAAATTACAAGTAAATCACGGGGTGTAGACCCTTGAGTCTACTTCAAAACCCTACAAACCATTCATGATTTCATCCACCACACAATTCATACGAAAATCATAAGGGGAAGGGGCTCAAGAACGGCTACTATAGCCTTCAACCCCAAAATGCGTTTTCCCCCACAATTACCAATCCTAACCGCATGATATCTATATTCTCATGCTATACAACACATTCCTACTCATTTCATGATTTTTCCACAATTTATCATGCATTATTTTGATTTTTCATGCAATTAACCCATTGTTATGGAAACACTGAATGGAGGAAAGGAAAGGGGGTCGCGTACCTCCCTGGTGGCCCACACGACTCCGGTGAGTTCACCACACCCCGACGTCGCCTCGGCGAAGCTCCGGTGAACCTCGGCCCCCAGTGGAAGCACCCACACAGACCCTCCTCCTCCTGGCTCGCACGCCTCCGCTTCCTCTCTCCTCTACCTTTCCTTTCTCGCCACGCTCTCCCTCTGCCCACCCCTGCCTTCCTCTCTTATCTCCGCCACCACTCGCTTGGCACTGGCCATCCATCCCGTCGGAAGGGATGGGGTGGCACCAGCCTCCGTCTCTGGTGGCACGGGTGGAAGAAGAGGAAGAAGAAGACGGGGGAAAGAGGGTGGAAGGGCATGGCTTGTGAGAGAGAGAAAAAGGAAAAGAGAAAAAGAAGGAGAGAAAATGAAGGAAAGACAGGCACGCAAACCGAGGCGACTGTGCATCCTCCAATCAGACTCCACATTGGTCCCATGTCACAAACAGGTGCACAGAAAGCCAACCACAAGCTCACACAACCAAATCAACAGATTATCCATTAATAAACCATTTAAGCAATATTACTATTAATTACATGGTTTACAGTTAAAACTGGATAATTAGGCCCAGATGTCACAATACGTCAGCTAAACACCGAGAGGCATTTCTCCAAGTTTTCCAGGCCGCTCATGTTTCCCCAACAATACAACCATCTGCCTTGGATAGGGATGATAGCCGTGCCACAGGTGATCTCCTTCTCTAGCTCAGAGCTACCCCCAGTAGGGACCAATCATAACCAACCCCTGTTCATCATAGTGCAATACCAGAATTTCCGCATTCCTCTTACTTTGGTGGGTAATGGCATCGGTTTAAATGTCTGCCCTTTGTGAACTGCAAATTAGGCTGGATTTAAATCCTAGGACATTACCCCAGCCGTGAAAGGAATGACGACATTTGATAACACGCACCATGATGCTTTAAGGATTTTGATTATTCCTTTAATCATCAGTCCTGTTCGTTTTGCGGTTAAGTTCTATGTTGTTGACCTCGAACCATCCTTCAATCTTTTGCTTGGGCGCCCTTGGCTCCACAAGCGTCAAGTTATCCCCTCAACCCTTCACTAAATGATTAAGTTTCGCTGGAACAACGACATTGTTGTTGTAATGGTAGAAAATCTTGAAAAGTAGAAGGTTGAGGTAGTCTCTTTAGTATCCCTTCAAACCGTCCATTTTGTGCCCAAGCCTTCTTGATGTACTATACCGTGTTGACCACTTTGAGTCGGTCAATTTCATTCTGATTCTCGAGCGTGCCAAACATTTGGCTGCTTTTGACAATCCTTTCTTGATGGTCAAGAATCTGTGTCAGAGGTGGGGATATGAGAGAGGAGCACCTCTCGGGCGGAATGGTCAAGGAATCATCGAACCAATTGTCGCAGAGAAAAGACGAGAGTTCGAAGGACTGGGATACGAGTGGAAACCGTAGGATGGATACTCGAGACGTCGTAAGTTTCGAAAGCTTGTTATTCCACAGGATTTAACTAACTTTGTTAGTGCAGGATTGCTAGATCCCAATCAAAGTCTTGTTCTTGCAGAGTCTGAATAGAGTAAACCAATCATCGGATCAGAGTGGATATGTGTTGAGGACTACTACTCTGAAGAGGAAATTGTGGATTGTATAATAGATTGGGCATTGTCCTTGCCACTGGGGACAAATATGCTAGCATTGCTACCTTCGGAGCCAGCCGAAGGCCGTTTTACAGGTCCGGCTACAGTCTCGGTTTCAACAGGAGCAGCCTCAGCCACAGCATCATCAGTATATCAGTCAGCTTTGAGGGGGTTACAGTCGGGACAACTGAAATCACCACCTGAACTACTAGAAATTACTAATGCCTACTATGTGGATTTCGCTTGTGATGAAGATGAGGGGGATGCTATAGTAGCATAGGTTGACAGCATGCTCAGTGATTTGGAAGTCCTGTTTCAGAAGTAATTGGTGGTACTGGCGGAAGACACAAAGAGTGAACTCAGGCGCAGAAAGGGGAAAGCAGTAATGACAGAACACATTGCAGAGCAAGCAATTACACAAGGTCAGTTTGCTATTATGACCCTAGAAGAGAATAGATCATTGAACGCTAGACCAGAGGAGTTTATCTCCTATCAGCTGGGAGGCGGGTCTAGGTGGTATTATCTGTCCTGGCCCCACTTGAGCAATGGGGTCCAAATAAAATGATCCTGAGTTAGGCTTAGGAGAGAATGTGGGCGGCAGCATTCACATCAGTCAGTCAGAGGACAACTGCCCACCTATCACACATACCGTTCAAGAAAATCATAAAAATAAAAACATCTGTCCACATAATAAGGCTGTGAAAGAAGTGAAACTGCCAGGTACATCTGCAAGTTCAAAAATGGTAGAATCTGAGGTCGTCAGAGGTGCGTACAAGAAGACCAGAGTCACAGTAACCATTTTAAAGCATCGTCAAGGGCAGAATGCTGAGAAAATGTATACCTTTGAGGACACAAATCCATCAATTCAGTAGGAAGTCCTTCCTGAATTTATTGCATATGGAGAGGAGGAGGATGCAGAAATAGAGGAGGAAGGCCATAACACACCAAATTCCAGGCTTATGACGATGATCTAGAAGGCCCGAACTTGCATGTAGATGAGGAAACTGAGTCTGTAAACATTGGCACCACTGAAGATGTCAAAGAAGTGCGAATAAGCGCCAGACTCACATAACAGGCCCAAGCAAAACTTGTTGAGCTCCTCCGAGAATATGTAGATATCTTTGCCTAGAGTTATGATGACATTGTTGGGCTGGACATTGAGGTAGTGGTGCACACATTACCGCTCAAACCTAACGTCAAGCCAGTTAAACAGCAATTGCGTAGATGGCGATCGTAGTGGCTGTTGAAATTGAAAGAGGAATTAATGAAATAGTGCAAAGTTAACTTTCTAAAGGTCATCCTCTACCCAGAATGGTTAGCAAATGTGGTTCCAGTGCCTAAGAAAGATGGTCGGGTCGGAATGTGTATTGATTACAGGGACCTAAACAAAGCAAGCCCAAAGGATGATTTTCCACTCCCACACATTGATGTGTTGGTAGACAATGCTGCAAGACACAAAATGTTGTCATTCATGGATGGATTCTCAGGTTATAATCAAATCAGAATGGCAAAAGAGGATATGGAGAAAACGTCCTTTATCACCCCATGGGGAGTGTTCTGCTACAAAGTTATGCCATTTAGGCTCAAGAATGTTGGGGCCACATATCAAAGGGCGATGACAGCATTGTTCCATGACCTCATGCACTAGGACAATGAGGTTTATGTGGATGATATGATAGCCAAGTCAAAGGAGCCTGAAGAACACATTGCTTGTTTAAGGAAGTTGTTCAACCGCTTGCAAACATATAAGTTGCGACTGAACCCCAACAAGTGTTTATTTGGTGTGTCATCAGGCAAGCTACTGGGCTACATCATCAGTCAAAAAGGAATCGAGGTAGATTCGAACAAGGCCCAAGCCATCATCGAGATGCCTCCTCCTACAATAGAAAAAGAAGTCTGAGGGTTGCTGGGGCGGTTGCAATATATTAGTCGGTTCATTACCCAATTGACACCAATTTGTGAGCTGATCTTCAAGCTCTTGAGGAAGAACGCACAGATCCGCTGGAGTGAAGTGTGACAGGAAGCCTTTGACAAATTCAAGAAGCTCTTGGTAAGGCCACCAGTCCTAGTTCCTCCGACACCAGGGCGTCCTCTGTTGCTTTATTTGTAAGTAACGTAGCATTCAATGGGTGTAGTCTTGGGTTAGTATGATGAAACAGGCTACAAGTAGCAGACCATTTATTATTTGAGTAAAAAGTTCAATGATTGCGAAGTTAAGTACACCACAATCGAAAAAGTTTGCTTATCCCTCGTTTAGGCCACACAGCGCTTGAGGCATTACATGATGACATATCCAGTTCTATTGCTGTGCCGACATGATTCCATGAAATACCTATTTCAGAAGTCCACACTGGTGGGTAGATGCGTCTAGTGGCAGGTGCTTTTATCTCAGTTTGATATCACTTTTGTCACTCAAACGTCTATGAAGGGGCAGGCTGTGGCAGATCACTTAGAAGATTTACCATTGCCAGAGTATCAATCCCTGCAGACGTAGTTCCCCGATGAGGATATACTGTTCGCCATGGAAGAGGATGAGTCAGTGGACCCTCGAGACAAAGAGTGGTGGCATCTCAACTTTGATGGCACAGTTAACAGGATAGGCATGGGCATCGGTGCAGTACTAGAGACCCCACAAGGCCAGATGATTCCACTTGCTCGAAAGTTAACCATTGTGTGCACCAATAATGTGGCAGAGTACGAGGCATGTATTCTTGGCTTGCAGGCTGCATTAGAACATAGTGAATGGAAACTGCATGTGCATGGCGATGCCATGTTAGTCATCTCACAGGTTAATGGTTACTGGAAAACAACGGACTTGAAACTGGTGCCATACCATAACCACCTCCTAAGGCTAATGTCCAAGTTTGAGGAAATATGCTTTTCCTTTATGAACAGGGCCAAGAATGCCTATGCAGATGCGCTAGCCACTCTCGCATCCTGGTTGTCCATACCAGAGGATGACACGGTGAAAGTGTCGGTAACCTGCACAGACCAATCGGCACACTGCATGAGAATAGAGAAAACAGACTCCACAGCAGAGCTCCCATGGTATCATGACATCAAAGCCTACTTGGAAACCGGGAGTCACCATCCAGATGCATCAGCGGCAGATAAAAAGACCATGGTCTGACTGGCTTCATAATATGTGCTTGGAGAAGGTCACATGTACAAGAGGTCTTACAATCAAATGCTTCTACGCTGTCTTGATAAAAAGGAGGCTGATACAGTAATGCTGCAGGTGCATGCTAGGACATGTGGGCCACACATGAATGGGGTATTATCGGCCAAGAAATTAATGTTACAAGGTTATTTATGGTCAACCATGGAGACGGACTACTGTCAGTTTGTGCGAAGATGTCACAACTGTCAAGTCCATGGCAACTTCATTCATGCACCACCACAGCAGCTCCACAACATGTCATCGCCCTAGCCTTTCTCAACATTAGGAATATACGTCATCGAAGCTATCCACCTAGCAGCTTCTAATGGGCATCAGTACATCCTGGTAGCAATTGATTACTTTACAAAATGGGTGGAGGCAGCTTCGTACAAAACAGTGACCACCCTTGTGATTGAAAAGTTCATCAGGAACAATATCATCTTTGATAATGGGACAAATTTCACAGCCAAAAGGGTCGAGAATTTCCAGTAGGAATTCCATATCAAGCATCACAAGTCCTCCTCGTACTGACCTCAGATGTACGGGGCTGTGGAATCCGGCAATAAGAATCTAACCAAGATTCTTAAAAAGATGGCGGAAACACATAAGCACTGGCATGACAAGCTCCCATACGCTCTGTGGGCTTACAGAACATTAGTCTGAACTTCAATTGGAGCAACTCCATATTCTCTGGTATATGGTATGGAAGCAGTCCTACCATTAGAGGTGGAGATACCATTGCTCAGAGTCCTGAAAGAAGCAGAGCTAGAAGAGGCAGAGTCGATTGAGGACCGCCTTGTTCAACTAGAATTGATAAATGAGTATCGGTTGTAAGCTATGCATCATGCACAATGCTATCAGAAACGCATGGCCAAATCTTATCAGAAGAAGGTCCAATGTAGAAGCTTCTTGCCAGGGAACCTGGTCTTGCGAGTTATACATCTCCGTGATAGTCATGGCATGTTCAGACCCAACTGATGCAGACCATTCGTGGTCAAACAAGTCTTCTCTGGAAAAGCCGTCATCCTCGAGGACATAGATTGCATCGAACAAACGAAGCTAGTTAATTCTTACTACCTGAAAAGTACTATCAGTGATCATAAACCGTGTGTCCTCACTCTGCGACACTATCATCTTTCTCCATGGATGCATGAATTCATTTTATCAATGTCTTTTTGCATCTATGGAGCCATGCATCTTAGCACATGTTAACTCCCATTCAGCATTTGCATATATAGATGATTAGCATCATCATCACATGCATGGATCCTAGCCCAGTGATGACAAACGGAATAAGCTTGCCGATGTTGGGAATGCGTAGCACCTCCTTAGGTAGATACTATTCAGGTAACCTAGAGAGTGAGGGAGCCACCTTTCATCGTGAATTAGGCGAAGTATCCAAGCCGCTCAAGGACCCTACACCTCCTAGAGGGAGATAAAATGTTAGGGGTGAGAATGAGAGTGTGAGAAATAAAATAAAAAAATATATATCTGTGAAGGGGCATAAAAGAATTAGAAGACAAAAGTCGCAGATAGAAGTCAACCCTAAAGAGAGAGGCGTAACGGGTAACACTGTCCCTACAAGTTAACTTGGAGAGGACTCGAAGTGAATACTTGGAAAGCATGTTTGAAAAAGGGCCTAGCCAACCCTTTAAACAACAACAGCTCCCCACCACAGACCAGGTACCTATTACCTCCAAGCCAGGGATAGGGTGAACCCACATGCCTATGTGGGAGAAAGAACAAAGAAAAAAAAAAAAAAGCAAAGGTATGGTTCAGTGGGGTTTGGAATGGAGCCTAGGACATGATATTGCATTTCTAGAGAGCCACCCAAAAAACTAGGGGCTTGGATAGAGTCTCATGAGGATTAGAGCTACCATTCCCTTATATACATGGCAGTAAGCATTCCAATACTGAGGGTGCTAATAAGATCCCACAAATCATTCAGTATGCATGCATTTCTTCCTACAAACATCATCTTAAAAGTGTCGCAGAGTCCAATCTGATTCTCATAGTTGGGGCATGATAGCAGCTTTCAGCCTAGGAGGATCAGGAGGGCATCACCTAAACTGGGGGCATGCAAGCTGCTCTTATTGGTTAGGGCCATTTATGTCAAACTAGGGGCATGTCAGCTGTCCTATGGTTAGACACACTGAGCCAGTACTCGACAAAGGGCATGCAAGCTACTCTAATTGGTTAGAGTCAATCATGTCATACTAGGGGCATGTCAGCTATCCTATGGTTAGACGTACTAAGCCAATGCTCAACCAAACGCATGTCAGCTACACCATATGTAACACCCGTAAAATTCATTTTGTAATTATTTACATTTTATGAATTTTATTCCTGGATAGGTGTTACTGTTCTGAGGCCCGTTGTGTGGTTTTGTTCTTTTGGGCTTGGGCCTCGTGGGCCGGCTTCTGTTTACGTGTCCCTATGCGTGGTTCGCACTGTGCATTGTGGCATGTGCGTGTGGGGCCTGAGTGTGGGTCCATGTGGGACTCAAGTGTGGGGTCCCTGTGGGGCCCGCATTTGTGGGCTGTTGGTTGTGGCCGGTGGTTGGGCGGAGTGGTTGGTTGCTCGTGCGGTGTGCCGACCCGCTCTTTCTCAGCTACTACGGGCGCAGGCTTTATAAGCCGCATCGCTCTCCTCCGTCGCCATCGCCATCTCCTCCTTCCTTCTTCTTCCTTTCTCTTCCTCCTTGGCGACGCATCCCTCTTCCACCCCCACCTTCTTTCTCTTCCTCCCCTCTCTTCCTTCTCCTTCTTTCTCCTTCCCCCTCCTCCTTTCCACTCGTCTCCCCTACCTCCTCTGTTTCCCTTGTTCTTCCTTCACACATGCGCCGAGAGAAAGGAAGAGGTCGAGGGAGCGAAGCGGAAAGTTGTGGTTGCTCATGGTGGTGCGCTGAGCTTGCATGATGTGCCCTGTGGCCGTGGTCGCCGGAGTTCATCGGAGTCGCCCGAGAATCGCCGGTGGCGTTTTTCTGGTACGTATTTCCACCTCTTGTAATAGAGAGCATGAAATTGGTAGAAAATGCTAGGATTGCATGGAATCTAGATAAGTTTACCTTCCTAGCATTTATTGTGATTTATTGAGAATTTATGGAGCATATATGGGCATTTATGCCGACGGTTGTGTTTGGGTTGTTTTGACCCTTCTGTCTTTGTGGTTTTGTATCTTGATGCATGGTGAATGGATTTTAGTTTTGTTTGCTGGGTTTTGGAGTAGACTCGAGGGTATACACCATATGTTTTATGCAAGATTTTTGGTGTTTATTTAGAGGATTCGATCGAAGGTCCTAGTTGGGGCGATTCGGATGGTAGGGTTTTGGGCCATTTTCTGGGATCGTAGAATTCAGCATTCTGAATTGAAAACGGCATACAAAATCAATGGATTTTGGTATACCGATTTTGTTCGGTATACCGTTTTTCTTTCAGTTTGGTCCTCTGGTCGAAACTTGGTCATCCATTTTTGAATGGTATACCGAATTTGGCCTGAGTGTTCACTGTTGACCCTAGTTCGGTCGACCGAATCAGACCGATCTACTGAATCAGTAGATTTCGGCATACCGATTTCTGGGCCCAAACAGGTTTATAAAATGTATTTTTGATGGTTTTTTGGATGTTGTGTTTTGTCCCTATGAGAGGGGATTGTGGGTCATCAATGGTGGTCTTCTGGGACACCTGATGCGCCGTTTCGCTAAGGTTTTGAAAGAGTTTTCAAAGGATATGAAAATGGTTTGGAAAATGGATTTCAAGGAATAGTTGGCCTGTTTTGGAAAATATTTTCTTGGTTTTCTGTGTGCGGATCGAGATAGTGTGGGACCGTGTCGTCGGGACCAGGGAATGTGACGACATTCTTAGGTGGTCGGGCGTGACTCCCTAGTTGAGGTCGGGGGCCGAGATACTTGAGGCTGAGGGTCGTCGGGTTCTGGAGGTATGAGACTCCTTGACTGTCGTCTCGAGGCTAGGGTCGTGGTCCGTGGGTTGAGGTGTCTTGTGGCATGACGGGGAGGTATGATACTCCCACTGTCGCTGTGAGCACTGAGGCTTGGGTGTTGTCAGGTGTGGAGGTTTGATACTCTTTCCTGAGCACCGTGTGTGGAGGACATCGTGAGGAGGCGTACCCTGTGGTGGCCAGTGCGGGTGGGACACATGCCCCGTAGCTGGTTGTGTTCTGAGAGACAGGACAACCTTCCTAGGGAGGGGTAGGCTTCTGAGGGTTTTCCTGAGAGAGGGGAATCGTAGGACAGTGATCGCTCCTGCACAAGGTGGCTTCACCGTGGCAGTGCAAAACGTCGGGGTCGCTCCTTAGTGGATTGCGTGTGGCCAGAGTTAGGTTGCCTAGCGTCGAGCTTCTCGACTCACTGTTGTGTGGTTTTGGCCATTAAGGGCCTTTGCTTGTGGCTTTGGGCTGGTAGAGCCCTGGTTTGTGGTTTTGGCAGGTGTGGGCCTAATTTATTAGGTTTTGAGGAAATGGTTTGCGAAAGGAATTTAAAAGGAAAATAGATTATGGTTTTGTTTTCCGCGATTTTCGTGGGGTGCGTACTGGGTGACTTTGGTCACTCATGCGTTTTCCTTGTGTTTTTGGTTTGCAGGTGTAGACATTCGACTGGTTTAACATAGTGCATATAGTCTAGAGTCCCCTAGCCGCACACATAGGTTCCTGGTAGTTTGATATTTACTGTTTAGCTTTAATTTTCCCATAATTTAATTTGTTTAAGTTATCGTGGAAAATTTGGGGTGTGAAACTTTAGGTTGAGAACCCTTGTAATCTACCAGGGGCAGGCATTCCGGCTACCTCATTTGGCTTCTTAAGCGTCTTATGAGGGCTCAGTCATCAAGTAATCCTGATCATCAGTGTCTGATGGCTATATTTCATTATTTTGGCACCTGGTCAAGACCGGTTGGTAACCAGGATCTCTTGTCGGGGCTATGCGCAAGATGCAGTCTATTCAATAGCTCCCTATTCAGTCAATTTCTAATTGTAACATGCAGCTTTGGGCCAGTCTCTTTGGTTTTCAGCACCATTTACACCGCACCTTTTATCTATCTGTATTAGACTTTACAAAATGTTGTTGAATGGAACAAAGCTAAAGCCTGCTTCTAAACCATTGTTTTAAGCATGTTCTACTGGAGATTGTCTTCTCTTCCGGTGTGGCTGAGTCAGGAGAAGCTGAAGTGCCCTGTTAACCATGGGTTTCCCCACGATGGTTATACCTATGCACTGCTCAGATGTTCACCAAGCATGGATCAGGTAGTTAATAGAAAGCGATTGCAACAAGTTGCGGACTTAGGGGATCTCCTCAATGCTTCTAGATATCGCAAAGGTGGAGGTTTCTCGATACTTCCTGTGTGCAGCTGCCCGATTTTGGAAGCCAGTCCATCATGTATTCCGCTTCGGGAGAGTCGAATTGACCCCAACTTTGGAGGAGGTCCATAAAGTATGCTGTCAGCAAAAGTTACTGGGACCCATAGTGTTTATGCAGTGCGATGGATATTCCTTAGTCCTAAGGGAACTAAGCGGTCTATCAATCGGCGGTTGTGGTCGTCAACTTATTTGTTCACACGGACATTTTCCCATGCTACAACTGGCTTACTTTGACAAGGTGGTTAAGATGCGCACCTCCCTGGGCGATGAGCTATGGTTGAAAGGCTTTGTTACCCGATTCTTAGGAGAGTTGATTTTCAACCATGGTCGAACGGTCATGAACATTGAGGTCATCGAGATTGCCTTGGCCATGGTTACCTGTCAGATAGACTTGGCCCCAGTTATCTTGGCAGAAACTTATCGGGCTCTGGACTAGTCACTGTGAAGCTGCCGACACTTTTATGGCTATGGAGCTTTTGTATAGGTATGGTTGACTACACATCTGGGTGTAGTGGTCTTACGCCCACAACGATTGGCCTTCGAATCCTACTATCAAAGCAGTCATGTGCGCACGCTCACCTCGGTGCGGATGGAGTACGAGTGGTTAGAAAGCTTGACAGATGAGAAAGTCAGCTGGCGCTTCATTCCTTCAGCCACTCATAACTTTGAGGCTTTCTTCAACACAGCTGATATGCAGCTTATCGTCCTACTGGGGCTGACTGGTGGAGTTGAGTATCACGTAGTCCGTGTGATGTGGCAGTTCGGCTATCAGCAAGATTCCCGTGTTCAAGGGCAAATGCCAACCTGGTTCCAAGAGTACCCCCTGAGCTCTTATGCTATGACTAAGGTGTTGTCTCGCCTGCTTAGTGGCTCCATACGATCGAAAGATCTCGTAGTCATAGAGGGGATGGGTTGCACAGTAGATTATGAAGCCGAAGTTGAAGAAACCAAGCCAATTTGCAGCACTGCTCCAAGCCATACATTCTTTACCAAAGCTCTAGGCTCGAAGAGATCTAGGGATGATGCTAACTCTTGATATTCGTGTTATGCTACTGGTTCATTGAAATTTGAAATGCATGTAATCACTTCATTGACTATTGTAATAAAATTCATTGGAACACTTTTGGCCAGCTTGTTTGATTGCTTATGGTTGATGTAGAGTAGAAATCGCCATTGCGACTTAGCACTGGGGACCACCCAGATAATAGTGAAGTATCTCGTTTTATTGCCTAGGCCTAGACGAATGAAGTCTTCATGAGCTTTTGTACTAGGTAGGGCGAAATCCAGCCTACTCGGTTGGACTTGCCCTACTCGAGCAAGTCTTGTTTCCATCTAGACCTCAGACGAGGTTTAGGTGTTCCTATCCTGAATTCGCTTCAAAAGGAAGAATCTTGGCTACATCTGCTCTGCTGGACTTGTTCTAATCGAAAAAGTCTTGCTTTCATCTTCTTCTAGGCCTCGTGTGAGGACTAGAGCTCGTCCCACTTGGTAAGTTTTTCCCCTTCGGCTGACAAGTCTAATATCATGTCATGCCCTTACCAGTGGGCAGATATCCCAAACTATCCGATTGGCATCCCTCAGCTTGCCATCACTCGGTCGATAAGTTCGAAACTTGGCATATCCTATCTTGGTCGGCAAGTATGAAACTTGCCATATCCTCTCTCGATCGGTAAGTCCGAAACTTGCCACATCCTTTCTCGGTGGATAAGTTTGAAACTTGCCACATTCAACCAACTCTCGCTTGGTAAGTATGAAACTTGCCATATCCTCTCTCGGTCGGTAAGTCTGAAACTTGCCATATCCTCTCTCGGTTGGTAAGTACGAAACTTACCACATTCATTCATCTCTTGGTTGGTAAGTTTGAAACTTGCCACATCCTCCCTCGGTCGTTAAGTCTGAAACTTGCCATATCCTTTCCCGGTCGGTAAGTTTGAAACTTGCCACATCCTCCCTTGGTTGGTAAGTTCGAAACTTGCCATATCCTCTCTCAGTCGGTAAGTTTGAAACTTGCAACATTCTCTCTCAGTCGATAAGTCCGAAACTTGCCACATCCTCTCTCAGTCGGTAAGTCCGAAACTTGCCATATCCTCCCTCGGTCGGTAAGTCTAAAACTTGCCATATCCTCTCTCGGTTAGCAAGTCCGAAACTTGCCATATCCTCTCTCGGTCGGTATGTCCGAAACTTGCCACGTCCTCTCTTGGTCGGTGTAGACACCCCGATTTTGAGGTGGCCCGGAGATGAGTATCCTTATGTTGCTCTGGATGTGATCAGCCCTTAAACCAAGCCCAAAACCTATTAGCAAGCCAGAGCCCCAATCAGAGATTCTGTGAGCTGAGTTGGCGCACCAACCAGGCGCACCTTGTAGGCGCACATCACAGGTGCACCAAGCAAGCGCCCAGCCGTTTCTAGACCGTGACTGTTGACCTTCCATCTTACGGCTGTTACCTTTGCCAACGAATGTGCTCGAGAATATTCGAGCCTTTTCGTCTGCAAGGCCCTCCAGCTTCCATGAATTACCCCTCTCATAGATCCCTATAAATAGAGAACCATTTGCAACCATGAGAGGCACCCAAAAAACCACAAAACACACCCTTTGGCTGAGAGAAAATCCCATTCTGCAGAAAATCTGCTACTAAGCACGAGTTCTTCCCTCTGTCCAG
>JAMKQA010063134.1:0-17578 GCA_024699735.1 Posidonia australis
TACTCGCATTTCTGGTTTTCGTAGACCTTTCTTTTTATTGTTTGCATGATTTTTCATGTTTATGGTTTTCCTCGTCTTCCATAATAGACTAGGTGGCGACTCCTGCATTTTGCATTTTATTTTGCTTTTTCGACGTGATTTTTGCCGACCAATTTCGCATCCTTTTTGCGGAATCTCCTCGCCGGCATGGTTCCACTTGCTATATGCTTTTTGCAAAAAACAGAAAAGAGGAAGATGACATAAGTTTGTATTTTTTGATCTTTATAATTTGTGATTTATTTCATGGTTATTGGTTTTGTTGTTGTTGTTGATCTTCCTCATACCATGTGCCCTCTTTATATGTAATTGTTGATGAAATCAAAAGAATGAATATTTTCTATTAATCTTAGGTAGAGTTCATGGTTAGGTCCATCGATTTAGATAAATTCTGTAGGGGATTAATGGTTATATGGCATAATTAGGCTTGTTTTTGTGAGTTGTTTCTATGTCATATGGCATAGGTGCAGAAAACCCAACTAGGTATCGTGTATGTTTTTTTATATGTCTTTTATATTTCAGTAATTCATAAGGATAAATTATTTCTGACTTTTTGCTACGTATAAATATGTTGCATAACAATAATGTTTAAGTGCAAGTTTGCATGAAATTTTATCAACTATGATTTTATTTTAAAAGTTATGTTTCTATGTGGACAAACGTAATATCCATGTCCAAATTATCCAAATGAATGTAATTAATGTGAATTATGTGTGTAATTTGGATAATTAGTATATCAACGTAGAAAATTGTGTCGAACTACCCCTGTTCTGTGATAATTAACTCTAATTCTTGCCTTATTGTGTTGTATTTTAAAATTTTGTTCTACGTGTGGGAGTGGGACTCACAGGAATTCTAGTCAAATGATGTATAGTGAAAACCTTATTTTATTTCTTTTTTCTTCTCTCCCGCCATGCCATGCCCATACCTTTGCACATCCCTTTTCCTTCCTCACCATACCCTATGAGCATTGTTTGAGATTTCAGACAATAAAGGCGGCAAATGGCAGGAAGAAGACGACAAGGGAGGGAAGTGTATCAGTGGAGGATGAGGGGCGATCGACTAGGAGAAGCAACGAAGAAGAGAGAGAGAGAGAGAGAGAGAGAGAGAGAGAGAGAGAGAGCTAGTGCTTGAGTAAGGGAGGGAGTGTGCGAGGGTTGCCATTGGTAGAGAGGCTAGTTGGGCGACTAAGGGAGTCCCAGAGTACATCGGAGGATGTGGGAAGCTCGCCGGAGGGAGAGAGAATCATTGGGGAGGGGGGTCGTCTTTGAGTATGCGTCTCCTCCTTCCTCTTCCCTGTTTAAACTTCACTTTGTTATATATGCCATGATTTAGTATAGAGAGTTTGGAAATGAGAAGATTGGAGTAGATTCATGGATGAATTAGATTTTAGAGAATTTTCCATGATTATACAAGTAATTATGTTGATTTTTGAGTTGCATGCTACATTAATGAGAGATGGGTTTCATGCCTTGTGATTTTTGTATCTTGAGATTTACGCAATAGATTTCGATGAAATTTGTCCCAAATAAAAAAAGACTTGGCATGCTAATATTTATGTTTTATGCAAGATTTATAGTACATCGGAGAGGGGCCCGCCGAAGGCCCTAAATCTGGTGAGTTTTGATCAAGGCAAGCGATTGTTTCTTTGAGAATCAGTTGATTTGGCATAGTGAACGAGTTTGGTATGCTGAACTAGAGGATTTTGGGATATCGAATGAAGTTTGGTCTGTTGAATCCATGTCAAATTTATCAGTATCTGTTAGATCGATATGCCGAATCAGAGATTTTCGACATGTCGAATGAAGTTCGGTTTGTCGAATCAAAGCCCTGGACTATTGTGGTTTTGGAGTACTTTGACATACCGAAGTATTTCAGTTTGTCGAGTTGGACCCCTTAGTTAATCTCTAAGATGTTTGCACAAAGTTTCTTGGATGCCTGATTATGTGTTTTTGGCATATTGTTAGTGAGAATTTTTCAGAGATTTGTAGAAAAGATATTTCAGAATAAAAGAATAGTTTATAGAAAGATTTTCTGTAATAGAAGAATTTCATAAAAGTGTTTTAAGAAAAGAAAAGCATGTTTTAGAAAAGAGATTTCAGAATTTTAAGTTGGCTTCAGGTGAAAGAGAGTGGGAGACAAAGAACTAGTGTTGGCTGGGTTGTGTGCTTAGTCAAGCAAGTGGTGTTAAGTAGGCTAGGTGTGGTAGCTCGAGAGCTTGCATTGGGCTAGGTAGGATAACTCAAGAGCTTGTGATGAGATAGGCAAACTCACCGAAGTTTGCAATAGCAAAGCGGATTAAAGGGATGTCATAAGGAGGCCTATCCTTGTGCAATGAGAATAGAAAAGAGAAAAGAAATAGTGAGGCTCGTTGGTTAGGACGGTGATATGCCCTGCATAGGGACGTTCACCGTGGTAGTGTAGGCGATTGAGGTTGGTGCTTCTTTCTTCGTTTGTGGCCAAGTCACCCCTGATCAAGGTGATACCAGAAAAGAGATTTCTGATTTCATATTCAGTTTTGAGGCTAGAATTGAGCTTGGTTTTGGCTTATGAGTTTTAGCCAGATTCTAGCCACGATAAGATCAGTGTTTTAGGACTAGTTCCCACCAAGCTTTTGTGTCTAGAAAAGATTTAAAATTTGAAATTTTGGCTGGAATCTAGTCTCAGAGTAGTTTTCCAGAAACATAGAATAGAGCATGGTTTTCAAAAAACTAAGAGAAAGAAAAGTTTTGAAAGAGCATGTTTTGACAAGATTTCTCAAAAAAGGATTTTCCAGAATTTTAGCTAGAAACTTGGTTTTGTGAGAACCAGAGTTGATGTTTTCAGATAAACTTTTCAAAATAAATAACCAAAGTGTTGTCTTAAGAACTAGAGTAGGGATTGTAATTGGTTTTTCCACTATTTTTGTTGAGACACGTACTGGGTGACTTAGAAGTCACTCTTGCATTTTAATTGTTTGATTTTTAGGTGCATTGTTGGAGTGCAGCTAGTTCTGGTGCATTGAGCTTTTGGGAGCCACTAGCTTTAGATAGGTTTGGGTAGTCGTCTATATTTACTTAATTTTATATTTAGTTTAGCAGACTCAGACTTAGCTTAGTATTGCGTCTGTGGCACCCTAGGTAGCGGGGAGTTACAGAAGTAGTATCAGTGCTTAGGTTGCACTGAGTGCACCAGCTTAGTGGTGTTCATATTAGTGGCTCCATAGGACTACACAAGAAGATGGACTGCACCTGACCTTGTGGGTTTATTTGTGATTGCATCATGAAACCTAAAGGTCTAGGTCGAGGGTGAGGTAGGTCGTCTATGTTAGGGTTCGGTGTAGAGCAGGAGGGAGGCACTTGGAGAGATATGAGGCA
Source organism: Posidonia australis (assembly GCA_024699735.1). Taxonomy (NCBI): domain Eukaryota; kingdom Viridiplantae; phylum Streptophyta; class Magnoliopsida; order Alismatales; family Posidoniaceae; genus Posidonia; species Posidonia australis. The sequence goes on from JAMKQA010063134.1 coordinate 3,393, forward strand.
GGAGATCAATGAGATGATGTAAGGACTCATTCAGACCCTTGGAGGTGGCCACAGAGACGAGGCCAAAGGTGATCCATGGATCACACAATTCTACAGACAAAGCACGTCAACCCTAGATGGCCAAGGGAAACAGAAGAATGTGAAGCTTGGCTTTTAGAGGTAGAGAAGATCCTCAAGAGCATAAAGTGCCCAACCGAGAAATGGGTTCGGCTAGCCACATTCTAGCTCAAGGGAGATGCCTACCAGTGATGGAGGGCTACTCACCACACCAAATTCCCCAACCAAGACCTATTGATGAACACTTGGGAAGAAATTTAGGAGGTGTTCTATAAGAGATTCTTTCTTGAGCATGAGAGAGACAAGTTAGATAGAAACTTCTGGAACTTGAAGCAGCGACCAATTATGACGTGGCCCACAGAATTTCAAATGACGCTGGAGAATATGGCTTCTCCAATAAGGCACTGGTTTGTCATCTCCTATTACAACAACAAACATGGGAAGACACCTCCATGAGCAGCGAAAAGGTTGCGAGCGCTAGGGTTTAAAAACTTAGGTGTTGCCCCTCCTATGCCCTTCTTTTTTCCTTTAAATTTTCTAACGCCCCTCTTCCGTCTGCCTTCCTCCCTCCTGTGCCCATCCAGTGATGACCTTCGATGATCAACGGCGATGTGTCATAACTCTAGCGACGAGGTGCATTGTTGGCGGTGCGATGGCGAGCGGTGGCCCCGTGTGGTGCGAGTGGCGGTGGTGCAGGACACGAGTAGTGGTGACGACGGTGACTCTCATCGACAACAGAGATACAACCTCCTCTTCACTCCCCTCTTGTTTTCCTATGTTGTGTGACCATGTCTACGGTGGGCTCGCCCTAATGGGATGACGGCGGTGGGATGGTCTCCAACGACGGTGGGATGGTTCTCCAGCGACACGTTTGTAGGACCTTGCCAATTGGATTTGTAGACACCCCGATTTTGCAGTCACTTGGCAGCAGACTACCATAAAAAGATGCTCTGGTTGCAACCACCACCCCTAAACACTAACTCCACCAAAACCCTAAACCCTCAAGCCCATTTAAGCCCACATAAACCTACTCTAACCTAATCAAAGCAAAAACCAAATAACTAAAAAGCAAAACCAAATAAAACTCATATAAAACATTTAAAACCGTAATTAATCAAGTGAAAACGCTAATTAAAGTCAAAATCAAATAAAATCCACCTAAATCAACTTAAAATCATAATTAATCAAGTGAAAACCCTAATTAAGGTTAAAATTGAATAAAATCCACTTAAAATCCAAGTTAATCAAATGAAAACCCTAATTAATGTCAAAATCAAATAAAATCCATTTAAACCACTTTAATCCTTTTAAATTCAAGGAAAAAACCTAAATTAAACTTAAAACCCTAAAAACACTAATTTAAAGTCACTTAATTAAGCTAAAAACCCTAATTTAAACTAAAAAAACTTTAATTAAAACACAAAAACAAAAAATAAACTAAAAAAACAAAAATTAAAACCCAAAAACCCTAATTTAAGCTAAAAAACTCTAGTTAAAACACAAAAACCCTAATTAAATTCAAAAAACCCATAATTAAAACCCAAAAACCCTAATTTAAACTCAAAACTCTAATTAAAATCCAAAACCCTAAAAAACCCCTAAAATAATTAAAATCTAAATTTGAAGCCAATTAATTAAACCTTAAATCACCAAATCAAAAGAATTTAATTAAAACTGTAGAAAAACCTAAGTTAAATAATACTTTAATATCCTTAAATCCTAAAACACAAGAACCCTAAAAGAAAAACAATAATCCTAATTTTTTTTTCATAAAACCAAGTAATTAAAACATAAATTAAAATCACAAAATCAAAACTTAGTTAAAATCATAAACCTAATTAAAAACCAAAAAATCAAAACTTAAAACAAAAACAAAACCAAAACCCTAAAACCTAAAACAACAAAAACCAGAAAAAAAAACAAAAACAAACTCAAAACAAAGCCCACTCGTAGACCCGGTCCAAACCAAACCTAATTAAAAACTTAGGACAAAGAAAAATAAATGAACAGTTTCCTCCTCAACTGCACCCATCTACCCATCCCTCCTTCCTCACGAGCAGGCTAACTGCCAGCCACGATCCACGATCCCAACCGCTCCTTCCACCCCATTTTATAGCGTGAAAAAACCACCAAAGAAGGGGGATCAGAGAGGAGAACGGAAGGAGGAGGGGAGACTGAACGGAGGGAGCATCGGAGACAAGAGGACAGAACTTGAGAGACCCCTATTCGAGCCCTAGAGGAGTAGGCAATCCCCCACCTTCAGGCCACCTCATTCCACCCTCTCGCAACACACTAGAGCCTTCCAACTACCGCTGCCAGAGTCGCCGGACCAGAGGAGTTCCAACGTCGAGTTTCGCCAGGAAAGTCAAGACCGCCATCCAAGTAACTCTCTGTCCCTCTCCATCTAATGGTCATTGCATAATCTGTTTAGTCCTTTGTCATAGCATTAAGGACCGATTTATGTACTGTAAGCCACCTGTCGCATCGTCCCCTTCTTCTTCGGTGGTGGGTTCACCACCAGAGGTGAAGTCAGTGGCCTCTCGACTCGGGATGAGCACCCAACGCCCCCTACATCTCCTCCCTTTTTCTCTATGAGCCTTTGTCGCTCAAAGGAGGGTTTCCTAGCCTCCTGTGGCCAGACGACCGCTGCCGTCGTCGCTGCACCCATCGCTGGAGCCTGAGACGGGCTGAGCACTCCAAGCCACCCAAATCCCACCCACAACTTCCAGATGAACCGCCTTGGCCCCCCGAAGCTTTCCCAATCGTCGCCCGCACTCCACCGCCGTTGCAACACTACCTCTGCGATTGCCTGAAATCGCCGTCGAAGACCGAGACGGGCGGCGCAACCCAAGCTGCCTCAGATCCCGTCGTCACAACTAGGAGTTTCCACTTGTGCCTCTAATGCCCTTCTGGTCCTCGTTATGCCATCCCAGCAACTGCTCCACGTTCAGCTACCTCGTCGTTGTCGTCCTCAGCGCCGACTGACTCTTTCAACGGTGCTCAAGACGAGGAGAGCACCCCAAGCCCTACCAGATTCACTCGATACGTTGAAGAGCTCTGCAGTGCCACCCTGCGACCCATGTGGCATACGCAAGACCCGCCTCGGCTGCATCACCCTCATCAGCCGCTCCAGATGCCCTCCAAGCTAGGGTGGGCGACCTTGAGAAAGCACTTAGACAAGTGTAGGGAGGAGACTGCTAGTCTTACCAATTCCCGGACCTCTGCTATTCCCAGAGGCTACTCTCCTACCGAAATTCCAAGTCCCAGATTTCGAGAAATACAATGGTAAAGGCTGTCCTATCTCGCATCTAAAGGCGTACTACGGAGACTCGCATAGCTTCAGGCTGACGAGAGGTTATTGATTCGTCTTTTCCAAAAGAGTTTAACCAGTCCTACACTGAAATGGTTCACCTCTTTAGATATGGCCTAGATAAAGACTTGGAACAACCTCAGCCAGGCGTTCTTGGAATAGTAGTCCTTCAATTTCGACTTGGTCCCTAAGCGTGAGGACCTTACCGCCACCAAGCAGAAGCCCCATGAATCATTTGGAGAGTATGTTGGGCGCTGGCACGTTCTTGATTCACAAGTTCGATATTGACCCTCTGATAAGGAATCCATTGAGATGGTTATCCATGGAGCGCAGCCAGTCACAGGGGCCCAGCTTAGCATACAGCCTATCACTGCTTTTGCATCACTGATCCGCGCTGGCACTAGCGTAGAAAGTTCGCTACATAGTGGCAACTTCCCTGCGCTCACTGCATTCGCCAAACAAGCCACGTCCCTTGCTTCCGTCCTAGGTACAAGTGGTAGCAGCACTAACAATGGTGCGAACGGTAACACCAATAAGAGGAGGGATCCCTTGGAACGCCGTTGCATACGTCGGATCTCCTGCAGTGCCTGTTAACACGGGACGCCTATCTCAACAGCAGTTAGTTTATGCACCCATGCGTAGAGCACCACGCACCTCTCACATCACCACTATTGTCGTGCCTGCAGTGTATCTCGTTGCACCGGTTAGGCCAGGACCGTACCAAGGTCAGGCACGACCACACCGCCCAAAGTGCCGCTTCACGCCTCTGGTTGAGCCCTTGAGCGTCATCCTCTTGAAGGTACAGTCGCTCCTGAAGTTTTTGGAGGTCCGTGCACTACTGCATCCTCTACCGAGGTGGTATAGAGCAAACCTATTCTGCAACTTCCATCGTGCTGCGGGGCATGTGATGGATAGTTGTTTCGCACTTTGGCATGCTATTTAGCACTTGATTGACATAAGGTCATTGTCATTCACACCCAGCAGACGGAGTCAGCACCATCACGAACACATGCATCGACATCTGTCATTGATCCCCCTAGTATTGTTTGCCAGCTTCTCCCCAAGCACGGCCATCTAGATGCGCCAGGGACCTTTGGGATCCATGTTCTCTTTCTCACCCGATCCATTGTTTCCATGGTGGACCCTTCAGATTTGATTCACGATTCGTCTACTCTGTTCCCACAGTCTTTGTATCACTCTTTTCTCAAGGGTTCAAGCACCATGGTGAATATGATCCAACTCACCGCCAGACCAGAATACCCAGCAATCCCGTTGGCACACCCACCATCACCTAGTGCTCCAGTAATCCTGCTAGCATGCTCACGCTTACCAACCATATCAATGACCCTACTAGCACCATCCCCTCCATCTATAGCACCTGTCACCCTACTAGTTCATCCCACCACGTAGTTTCCCCAGCTTGTATCCCTACCAGTTTAACTAGATGCAAGCCTACCCATTGTTTGGCCAGAGTCGATCACTAGGGCACCCATGGTTGTTAATTTGACCCAAAATACCCATCACATGCTTTATGACTATGCCGCAAAGATGTGTGCCGAGTTCACGCGTTCGGGGTGGGTATATAGGGCCCCACCTCTTGAGCCTAAGCAAACCAGGCCTATTGTAGATCCACCATAGCTAGAAAGCCAGCCAATGAAGCCCACCACTGAGGAAGCCTTAACAAAGCCCTCTTCCACCATAGCCAAGCCTGTAGCCAACATCACTGCTCAACTTAAAAAGGTCAAGGCCGATATTTCCATTTGGGACTTGATCCACACATCGGTCGAGCACCAAGAGGCCTTCCTCCTGGTTTTCCAGGTCGCCCATGTAGCCCCACCATAGAACCTGCAGCCCTAGAAACCATGGTAAGAATGATTGCCACACCCTAGGTCAACTCCTTCACTTCCCAAGAACTACCTCCAGCGGGGGTCAATCACAACCAGCCATTGTTCGTAACGGTACAGTTTAAGAACTTCCGCATTCCCCTCACCTCGGTCGATAACGGCGCAGGCGTGAACGTCTGTCCCTTGCGTACAGCAAGTAAGCTTGGATTCAAGGCTGAGGATATTGTGCCAGCGGTAAAGGGAATGATGTCGTTTGACAACACGCACCATAATGAATTGGTCTTGTTGGTAATCCCCCTTGTCATTGGCCTAGCTAAGTTTGACGTGGAATTCTACGTCGTGGATCTTGAACCTTCGTTTAATCTCCTACTTGGGCGCCCTTGGCTCCATAAGCATCAGGTCATCCCGTCGACTCTCCATCGCATGATCAAATTCAGCTAGGGTGATAACATCGTTACCGTCATGGCTGAAAACTTTGAGAAGGAGAAGATCGATGCTGTGTCAACCCTGTCCCACCAGACTATTTGCTTTGACTCCAAGCCTTCAGATCTTCTATTCCAGGTTAATCGGTTTGAGTTGGTTAATTTCATTCCCGAATTTGAACATGACAGTTACCCACCTGTCCGTAGTAACCCCTCCAAGATGGTCGAGAATCTATGTCGCCGTTGGGGATATGAGAAAGGGACACCTCTCGGGAAGTACGGTCAGGGGATCGCTGAGCCTGTTGCCACCGAAGAGCAAAGAGATTGAGAACGACTTGGTTACAAACAGCTGTGTCAAGAAGAATGTTCTCAACACTAACAGAGATCAAAGCTGAACCATTGTCCCACTTGTACTAACTTTGTTAGTGCAAGCATTCTCAATCCAGGGTAGAGTCCAAACTCGAAGGTGCTAGAACGAGACATTCTGTCAAGCACAGTTGAAAGCGTAGGCATCGAGGATTACTTTTCCAACGAAGATGCCACTATAGTTTCATTTCTAGCCACGGCAGTTTCAGTTTCAACCACGCCAGTTTCAGTTCTAGCCATCGCAGTTTCAATTCCAGCCACAGTAGTTACAGTTCCAACCACCATAGTTTTAGTTTTAGCCACCGCAATTTCAGTTCTAGCCACTACAGTTTTAGTTCCAGCCATACCAGTTTTTGGTCCAACCACTATAGTTCCTACCACATTCATGATGCCAGATATGGCAGTTCCAGTTTCAATCATAACCACAACTCTAGTCACTTTATCAACAACAGTAGTTCCAGCTTCTGCATTAGTCCCCACCACGACCTCAATCACAACAGTGATCCCAGAGGCAAGCTATGAAGCCTCCGTCAGACATCATGTGGCAGATCCTCTTTCCCAGCACACTCCGACTCAGGTATTGCCTGCCTAAATCTGATTGTTGGCATGGAGTGCCGACCCCTGCACAGTACCATTGACATGCACTAGTGATGGTCCAGAGGATGCATATTATGTGGATCTCGCATCTGATGAGGATGAGGGAGCAATTGTAAAGGCATAGATGGACGAGGTGCTCCATATCATGAAAGTTCTATTTCAAGAGTAGCTCGCTGTCTTGGCAGAAGATACCATAGAGGAAGTGAGGCGCCACAACGGAAAAGTAGCGATGATTGAAGTAGCCCCTCCTTCGTCGCAAGAAACGCAGGACCATTCCACTATCATGGTTCTGAAGGAAGAAGAAAAGATAGCTTACTCTAGATCAGACGAGTTAATCACTTGATAGCTGAGGCAGGTCTAGATGGTACCAGCAGCTTAAGCCCCACCTTACGCAAGGTGGGGGTAAAAAAAAAAAGACCCTGAGCTAAACTCAGGGAAGAACGTAGGCGGTGTCACTCTAATCAGTCAACAACAGGACAACCGTCAATCAACAGTACCCCCTGTAAATAGCAAAGAAAATCCCAAAAAAATCAAAAAATCAAAAAAGCCCAAAAAAAATTAGAAAAACCAAAACATCCAAAAAAATCAGCAATAAGTGAAGAAGCACCATCGGAGAGTCAAGAAGCATTTGACTCGAGAGAGGATACAGAACGGGATGACACAGAGATTGCTTGCCGCTAGTACAAGAATACAAGAGTCCGTGTAACTCTCCTTTGGTGCCGAAAGGGCCAAGCATCAGAGCAGATTTGCACCTTCGATATAGTGGATCCTACCTTTTAGAAGGAGATGTTGTCCGAGCTCGTGGCCTATGAGGAGGAGGATGACAACAGTGTACATGGGGATGACGACGGGCCAGTAGAATTCCAGCACCATGATAATGACCCAAAAGGCCCGAATCTCCATGTGGAAGAAGAGATCGAGCTGGTGAACATCGGAACCACTGATGATGTCAAAGAGTTGCGCATCAGTGCCAAGCTCACCCCGTAGGTAAGGGCAGAATTCATTACCTTTCTTAAGAAATACATAGATGTCTTCGCTTGGAGTTATAGTGACATGGTCGGTCTAGATATAGAGGTAGCAGTACACAATCTGTTATTGAAGCCAGATGTCAAGCCCGTCAAGCAAAAGCTTAGATGATGGAGACCCCAGTGATTGCTCAAACTTAAGGAGGAAATCATGAAGCAGCATAAGGTGGACTTCCTCAAAGCCATCCTATACCTAGAATAGCTTGCAAACGTCGTCCCAGTCCCAAAAAAGGATGGATGGGTTTGCATGTGCATTGATTATAGAGATCTCAACCGGGCGAGTCTTATGGACGATTTCCCGCTACCTCACATTGATATCCTTGTAGACAATACAGTCGGCCAAAAAATGCTATCATTTATGGATGGATTCTCAGGCTATAATCAGATTAGGATGGCAGAAGAAGATATGGAGAAGACATCATTCATCACCTCGTGGGGAGTCTTCTAGTACAATGTGATGCCCTTTGGGCTCAAGAATGCAAGGGCTACATATCAGAGAGCTATGACAATGCTATTCCACGACCTCATGCACCAAGAGTTCAAAGTTTATGTTGATGAAATGATAGCTAAGTCCAAAGAGACCGAAGATCATCTAGCCTGCCTAAGGAGGTTGTTCGATTATCTGTGCAAGTACAAGCTCCGCCTTAACCCTAGTAAATGTGCCTTCGGGGTTCCATCTGGCAAGCTTCTTGGCTAGATCATCAGCCTGTGGGGAATTGAGGTCGATCCAGCTAAAACCCGAGCCATAATTGACATGCCTCCTTTCCCTACTACAGAGAAGGAAGTCAGAGGACTGTTAGGTTGCCTACAATATATCAGCCGGTTCATAGTACAACTCATACCAATCTGCGAGCCGATCTTCAAACTCCTGAGGAAGAATGCACAAATCGGTTGGAACAAGGAATGTCAGGTAGCCTTTGACAACATTAAGCAGTTGTTAGCCAAACCTCTGGTTTTAGTCCCACTAGAGCCAGGGTGGCCTCTACTCCTTTATCTATCTGTAACCCAACATTCAATGGGAGCAGTATTGGGCCAGCATGATGAATCTGGTCACAAGGAGAGGGCGATATATTATCTGAGTAAGAAGTTAAATGATTTCGAGGCCAGGTACACTACCATAGAGAAGGTCTGCTTGCCTCTCGTCTGGGCAGCTCAACGCTTAAGGCATTATATGATCGCATATCCAGTCTTGTTCCTTTGTCGTCATGACCCTATGAAGTATTTGCTCCAGAAGCTGGTGCTTGTAAGACGGTGTGTCAAGTGGCAGGTTTTGTTCTCCCAATATGACAACACCTTTGTCACACAAAAATCCATAAAGGGACAAGCAATGGCAGAACATTTGGCCGAGCTACCTATACCAAAATATCAACCCTTGTGGACTCAATTCTCAGATGAGGATGTGCTATTCGCCGAGGATAATGATAATGAATCGGAGATGTCCGAGGAGAAGGATCAATGGAGCTTATACTTCGATGGCACAGTAAACAAAAGAGGAATGGGTATTGGAAATGAGACGTGCATATGAGGCGTGCATATTGGGACTTCAGATGGCCTTGGAGCGTGGTGTTCGCAAGTTACATGTATGTGGCGATGCCATGCTGGTTATCGCACAGGTCAATGGCGATTGGAAGACCAAGGATCAAAAGCTCATTCAGTACTATGCCCATCTTATGAAGCTCGTGGCAGAATTCTAGGAGGTCCATTTTTCCCTTATGAATAGGGCCAAGAATGCCTATGCAGATGCATTGGCAACCTTAGCCTCTTGGCTATTGATACCAGAAGACCGTGCAGTGGATGTGTCAGCAACCTTATACACATTGCATGAGCATAGAGGAAGCAGACCCACCGGAAGAGCTCTTGTGGTACCATGACATTAAGGTTCTTCTGGAAACTGGGAACCTCCGTCCTCAGGTGTCAACAACAGAAGTAAGGACATTGAAGCTCATATCATCTAGCTATATACTTAGGGCGGGCCATTTGTATAAGAGATCCTATAACCAAATGCTCTTGAGATGCTTGGATAAGAAGGCGGTTAATGCCGTCATGTTACAAGTCCATGCTGGGAAATGCAGGCCGCACATGAATGGAGTTCTGTTAGCCAAGAAGATCATGTTGCAAGGCTATTATTGGTCGACCATGGAGGCAGATTGCTGTCAGTTTCTGCGAAGGTGTCACGCCTACCAGATCCATGGGAATCTAATCCAGGCTCCCCCACAACAACTTCATAGTATGTCGTCCCCATGGCCTTTCTCCATCTGGGGAATTGACGTTGTCAGTGTCATTCATCCGGCGGTATCTAACGGCATCGTTTCATTTTGGTGGCCATTGATTACTTCACAAAGTAGGTCGAAGTGGCGTCATACAAGATCGTCATTGTTGCAGTAACAAAGAAGTTCTTGAAGAGCAACATCATATCCAGATATGGGGTCCCACACGCAATAATATCAGATAATGGGAAGAACTTTATAACCAAGAGGGTCGAAGATTATTTACATAATTTACACATTAAGCATCACCATTCTTCACCTTACCGCCCCCAGATGAATGGAGTGGTTGAGTCAGCCAACAAGAACGTTACCAAGATACTAAAGAATATGGCCGAGATTCACAAGGATTGGCATGAAAAGCTTCCCTATGCATTGTGGGCATATCAAACTTCTTTCCGGACATCCACTGGTGCCACTCCTTTTTCTTTGGTCTATAGCATGGAGGTTGTGCCATCGGTTGAGGCGGAAATCCCTTCCTTGAGGATCTTGAAAGAAGCAAAACTAGAAGAGGCTGAATGGTTGGGTGATCACTTCGTGAAGTTGAATATGATCAATGAACATCAACTACAGGCCCTGCACCATGCCCAGTGTTATCAAAAGAGGATGGCAAGATTGTAGACACCCCATATGTTTGTAATTGGACCTTAAACCCTAAAACTAACCTAAATCAAATTCAAAATCCAAAAACCTAATTCAATACCCTTGAATCAATTCAAATCCCTAACCCTAGACCTAAACCTAATCCAAAACCTAATCCAAAACACTAGTATTAATCCAAAACCTTAGTATTAGTTCAAAACCCTAAATAAAATCCAAAACTAATCCAAAACCCTAGAATTAATTCAAAACCCTAAACCTAATTCAAAACTTAATCCATAACCCTAGGATTAGTTCAAAACCCTAAATAAAAACCAAAACTAATCCAAAACACTAGAATTAATTCAAAACCTAATCCAGAACCCTAGAATTAATTCAAAACCCTAACTTAAACCTTAAATCAAACCCTAAACCCTAAGTCAAACCCTAAACCCTAATCTCAAACCCTAACAACCTATAACAACTTCCCATTCCACCATAACAACCTTAACTACATCCCACTTCACCTTAACAATGTTAATCACCCCCCACTTCATCTTAACAAACTTAACCACTTCCCAAATTCATCATAACAACTTGTAACCACCGAAACAAACCTAACTACTTCCCACCTTCACTATAACAACTTATAACAACTTATAACATCTTGTAACAACTTCCAACAATATCTAACTAACCATAACAAACTACTCTAACAACCCTAACCATTGCAAGCCTATAAATACTCCCCCATTTGTAAGAGAAAAACGAAAGGAGGAAATGAGGAGAGAGAAAAAAACTTGGATAATTGAGAGGAGAGCCACCAAGGTATTTTCTCTCAAACCAGAGCAACCAGAGAGATCTAGGATCAAAGAGGAAGCTCGGGAAGGGGAAGAATTCAAGTTTCGGACCATCTCCGGCGATCTCCGGTGAGCTCCGGCAGTCATCTTCACTGCCAGCTCTGGTAAGCTTCTATTAGATCTCAATTTCTCTCAATTCTGGTTCCCTAGGTCTTCCTCCATCTTCCCCAACCAATTGTAGCAGCACCAGGTGGTTGCCTTGGTCGGAATTAGGTTTTTTAGAGGTCGTTGGACGCGTTTTCTGACGACGTAGGTGGGGGCATGAATCCAATGGATGATTCATGCCATGGAATGCTCGATCCTCTTAGGTTTAGTCTCCCCTTGCTTTCCCATCCATCTGGATGCCGTTTCAAGCCCCCAGGAGGCCACCAAGTGCCGTTCACCAGAGTCGCTGTCGCTGTCGTCGAGAAAGAAGACTATTGTGCAGCACGACAAGGTGTTCCACTCTTCGCAGCACAGCTCCAACCCCTAGGAAACAATCCCCTGTTCTTCCCCAACTCACCGGAAGCTCTAGCGTCGTGTTTCCAACCTCGAGTCACCCCTGCAGTCGCCGTCGTTGGAGCGCAACAGGAGCTCGATCAGGAGGCAAAGGAAAGGCACAATTCTTGCCTTTAAATGGAGGAAAATCATCCTCTCCATGCCTTCAGCCCTCCTGGAGCCCAGAGACGCCGCTCCGCTACCCCTAGAGTCTTCTTCTTCTCCTACGTTGTCGCTGGAGTCGTGTCGACGGTGAGAGGGGTGGGTAGCCACCTCCGACCGTCCGATGCCCCATTTGAGCCACCAGATGTGTTCTTCTTCTCTCCTTCTTGCTCCTAGTGAGTTTGGATGCCAGATCAAGCATTGGGATGGCCTGGAAGAACATCCCAGATGGCCATCGACGGCAGGCTTCCGTCGCCGACGGTTGTTGCTCTTTTCTTTAAAAAAAAAATAGTTTCATTTGAAAGAACTCTGTGATCTATCTTTTATTACATTTAGATCCTTTTTTCATACATTCAGGCCCCTGTACATGATTTTTTAATCACTTTAATAATGTTTGTTTTGAAATATTGCAATGTGACCCCTGTAAAGTTTTATTAATGTTTTCCATGCTTTAAATTTGACATAAACCCCTGACTTGCCTTCAATTCATTCTTAAGTCTAGTATTTTGCATAAAAAACCCTAAGCTTTATTTAAATTGTTCTGAATTCATAATTTTTCTTGCACAATTGCAAATTAAACCCTGAGAATTCAAATATTTACTCAAATGTGTCCAAAATTGCATTTTAGACCCTGAATTTCACTGATTTCTCACTGAATGCATGTTTTCTAGGGTAATTTTGCATGTCAATCCTTGAAACTTCCTGTTTTCAAACATAAACTCTTTTTCTTGCACATTTAACCCTGAATTACTTCAAAATTGTTTTAAACACATGTTTTACTGGCATAATTGCATATTGAACCCTAGGGATCTTGAATTTGACAAAAAATGTACAGTTTTGCACATTTGACCCCTAATTTCTTCAAAATTACATAAAATGTGTTTTCCTATGTATTTTTTGATGATTTAGCCTCAGAACTTCAATTTTCACTCAGAACATGTGAATTTTGCACGAAAGCCCCTAGAATTTACATTTTACACTCACACATGCAATTTGTACATTTTGTTGCTCTTTTTTCATGCATATTTTCACGTGCTTTCTTCCTTGCATCCTGCACACATTTCTAACTCATTTCAAACTTGAATTTCACATTGTTTCTCGGATTTCTTTCAACTTTTACTATTTTGATTTAATTTCGATTTCCTTCGCCCGAGGATGTACATTAACAGGCTTGCCAATGCTGACATTGACCCGAATAAAGATTATTTTCTCCAATTTGATTTTCTCGGATTTCTTCATGTTTTCGCTGATTTACGTGATGATTTCCGAGTATTCTCGATTTTCACGATTTTCCTCATTGTCCAAGGGCGTACAGTAAAGTGGCAATTGCAATGCCTACGTTGTCCCTTGGATCATCATTTTTCCTTTTTTTCATTTCTTTGCTTTGATTTGGCATGGTCATCTTAAGCATGTGCATTCAAAGTAGATAAGCATATCCACAGTAGACCATTAGCAAGCAAGATACCTAGAAAGATCAACTTCTTCAGGCGCATGGGGGTGCCTAACCCCTTCCCCATGGGTAACAAGAATCATTATCCTTTCTCTAGCCCACATTGATTTGTGCACTACATCCATTAGGCACGGAGCATGCATATGCTTTCTTCGCCTTGATTTCTTTTGGTTTTTCCTTTGTGTTTGGTTTTCCTCATCTTTCCATTAAAAGACTAGGTGGCAACTCCTTTCCTTATCCTTGCTTGATGTTTCTGAGTCTAGTCTTTCTCTTTGGATTTACCATCTTTGTCGTGACCGTATCGGGACTCCTCATGGACCACATTGAGCAGTCAGAGCCAGTCAATTCGTGTTACCTAAAGAAATATTACCAATGATGGGCAGTTGTAGCCACCCCGATTTTGAGGTGACCCATGGATGAGCTTTCCAGTTGTTGCTTTGGATGTGGCTAACCCTTGAACCAACCCTAAACCCATAGCAAGCCCACAGCCCAACTAGAACTCCCGATAGGTAGGAGAGAGCACCTAGCTAGCACACTTAACTGGCACACCTAGCTAGCACACTTACCTAGCACACCTAGCTAGCACACTCCCTAGTACACCTAGCTAGCACATCTACCTAGCACACCTAGCAGGCGCACATACCAGGTGCACATACCCGACGCACATCCCAGGCACCTAGCCATTTCGCAGGCTGCGGGCTGCTGGCTTTCCACCTCCCATGGCTGTTACCTCTAGCAACGAATATGCCATGGAATCTTCCAGGCTTTTCGTC
>JAMKQA010063135.1:0-13283 GCA_024699735.1 Posidonia australis
ATGCCTCCATGTCATCACATGAGGCAAAACACTCAACACCAAAACCATCATTCAAATCATTAAGAGATTAAACAACCCAGGGCAAAAATCGGCATTCCGTTTCCAAAACGGTATGCCGTTTTTCCCTGATTCGGCATACCGTTTCCGAAACGGTATGCCGAATCTCTGTCAGATTTCTCAGACAGAGAAAAACGGTCGATCGAAATCCACCGGTCATAGGAGGAGACAATTGTTGATGTGGGAATGGGAAATAAGGAAACAGGTTTAAAGTTTTAACTTTTAAGTATTACTATACATTTAAATATAATTATTATAATATAATTTAAGTCCTTGAGTTTAGATATTTTTGGACCCTAACATTATTCACCCAACAAGCAGGTTTATCATGTTTGGGTCCACAAGTCTTATTTTCTAGATCCATACCTAAACTTTATATGTCTAAATTTGACCCATCGTCAGGCCTATTCACCAACCCTAGTACCAAGCACTTAATGTATTTCAACAAGTACATACTAGAATCAATATTATCGAGCAACCTAGGTAGACCGAGGACATTTCACATTCACTTTATCAAGGAAAAGTGATAGCTTCAACACCTATACATATGATCAAGAACTTAAAACTTCAACGACAAAAATACAACTACTTGGAACCTACTGCATTGTTCTCATCAACAAAATGTTGTCTTACTCCTAATACAGAGTTGTAATGGTTCCAAATTTTCATTGAGAGGTCTAGCTCAAGAAGGTGGTGTTGTGAACCAAACTGAATTGGAAAAATCAATTGTTCCATTTTCCCTCTAGTGATATTCCCACCAAAGGATTAGCTAATTATGAAAGTAATGTCCCTATCAATCCTTAGATTAAATGCTTTCAACTTCATAAAAAACAAGCTAAATTAACAAGGATATTGTCGTCAAAAATTAGTAACAAACATTGAATTCAAGAGAAAATTATAGTTACTAGGCCATAAGGTAGTGTTTGGTACGTTAAAATAAGAATCGAAATGGAATGAAAAAAGTAGATCGAAATGGAATTCCGATGTTTGGTATAAAAATAACTTTAAAGTAACTATTCCTTTTAGAATCAAATTTTCATTTAATATGGAAATTTTATTTCTTTCCAATAAATAAGGAATTTGATTCTCATTCTATTTCAATCAAAAAATAATAATAATAATAAAACTCGACAAGGCTTCCCTGCAATCTCCCTCTCTCCTTCACCGCACTTGACAGTCTCGCCTCCCTTCTTCTATACCCCCTCCCTCCTTTAACTCACCCGACAACCTTGCCTCCTTTTTGACTTCCCTTCCCTTCTCCACTCATCTTTGTCCCTCACTTGATGTTGGAGATCAAGGTTGTGAAGTGTTGATGCGTCAGCATTACCACCTTCACCCGCCTTGTCGTCTTGAATGAGTACAGCATTGCAGCGACATTAGAATGCTGGACTCTGCTCAAACTAAGGCGGGATTGGTTGGGTCAGTCAAGTAGAGATTGGAAGAAGGGGAAGTTGAGGAAATTGACATTGCGAAAACCAACAAGGAAGAGGTAGGAGGTGGAAGAGGTGGCGAAGGCGATGGTAGGTCTAGTAAGGTGAAACTAGTGGAAGGTTTCTTGGGAAGTGGAATGGGGATTCGAGGGAGAGACAACGACATTGATGGAGGAGAAGGAGAGGGAACAAAGGGAGGAGGATAGGGTGTGGAACTTAGAGAACGGAAGGGACTCTAATGTGGCAAAGTCGATGAAAGCAGTAGTGGAAGAGGAGAAGGAGAAGAAGGAGAAGGCATGAGACATGACAGAGAGGAGTTGGGAGTAGCGTTGGAGTGAAGTCAATGCTGGGGAAAGAAGACGATGTCGTGGTCGTCGATCAACAAGAATTCCATTTTGTATTTTAATTGCATGTCAAATACAGAAATAGAATAAAACTATTATATTCCATTTCATTTCAAATACTATTTTAATTTTTTTTCTATTCTTGCTTATTTTCGTGCTAATGTACCAATCGCAACCTAAGTGTTTACATATTTCCAACTTTGAGAATGGGTTGAATTCCAACAGAATCTAAGTGAAGGTGCTTCAAATATATGTTAATAAACTAAGGAATAACAGTGTCAAACAACACTTTGAAATCATTATTGTTACAGTTTTAATAAAATAATCATGCGTGCGCTTGCATGAACTTTAGGCTTTCCTGTCACTTCCATAATTTGAACTCCATTACAAGACATGTGGCTCAGTATAAATTCCCTAAATGAACAGCAAATTCAACCAAATCTAAGAAGTATCATCTATGAAATTTAATGATCATTACAAATTACAAGTTACATAATACAAACTTACAATGTATGGAAGTTGCTCAAGAAATTCTTAACTTCCCTTCCTTGTTGTTTGTTCAAAAAACCTTTATCACTGTATCTCCTTCACCATTCCATCATTTCCTTCATAAGTTAAAAAAAAACAAACAAACATTAAAATAGCATATTCAATACAAATTAATTGCAAGCAATAAATTTCAATTTATCGCACATTTTAATAATCTGTTAACTTATACCTTTGCATAGTGTGTGATGCCAAGCGATACAAACATGTTCTCATTACAGTGGCTATTTAGTGTAGGTTGTAGCCTGCAAGACGTTACCAATACTTGTAGTCCTACAAGAAGTTGTAGTCCTACACATAAGAGGAGATAAATCATCAGTAAAATTTTCCAATATATTAAATGAAGGCATCATAACCATGCTATGATCAATCTTAGCAATCGTAGACTTCACAAATCCCCGCACACCACTACAATTCATCTCCAAAGGAGTAACATCAAATTTGGGTGGGTTGCATGAAGGATGAATATTTTCTTTGTCTAAATTCCCATTGGACCAGATGCTAAAAGTACAAATTGACTCGGCAATATCATCAGGTAGCATATCATTCACAATTTGATTGGGAACTACCTTCAACTAACTTTTACTTAAGCTAAGTAATCTCTTTCTTATGACTGTCTACGATTTCATCTTTCTGTTTACTTTTAGATAACAACCTAGTTGTTTCAGCTTTCAAATTGACAACCACATTGCTCATTCTCACAATTACCTCCTTTAGAATGCAAACCTCATTTGCTTCAATGTCTTATAGAGCCAAACGTACCTTAGAAGGAAAAAATTTTCGCTCATGATCACCATGTGTTGTAAACTTGTAGTCAATGTAAAGTCTACAAGTAGACTCACTGCCATACATATCACAGGCCACCTTTCTAGTTGTTGGGGCTACATTGATGAATTCACTCCAATTAATTTCAACATAATCATCAACTGCATCAACTTCTACTTTTATAGAAGGTAGTGTGGAGGTCATTTCACTGAAGTTTATAAATTAACCGGTATTACTCGAAACAACTTTACCAACCGTAGTACCAATGGATTGTGATAACTTGTAAGTGTACCAATCAAACTAGAAATCCTAGTTCGAGATAACTTGTAAAAATTGAATACAATTACATACATTACTATTTTAAAGAAATAAAATAATACGATTA
Organism: Posidonia australis; assembly: GCA_024699735.1. NCBI lineage: Eukaryota > Viridiplantae > Streptophyta > Magnoliopsida > Alismatales > Posidoniaceae > Posidonia > Posidonia australis. Next base: position 3,528 of record JAMKQA010063135.1, read on the forward strand.
CAATACAATTAATACTTTTAGTACCTCATGTAGCACCAAATACTCAAGTTCAACTAAATGTCTGTCAGCATTCAACCACCATTTATACTTAGGATAATCATTGATGTAGAAGTTAGTAAAAGGCTTAAGATGCTCATGTAACCAGGCTTAAGATGCTCATGTAACCAGACCTTCAAATTTAATTTAAAGAATTATCACTAACAACACAAAAAGAACAAATACAAATGATATTATACAAAAACTTGAACCTTACTAAATTCTTCTCACATTCAAAGCAACATTGCAACCATAAATATATCCATTTGCTTTACTTTCTTATTTAAATTTCTCAGCTTGATTGCTGCACTCAAACCATCTTACTTACTAAGAATGATAAAATGGACATCATTTGACAACGTATATTTGGACAAATTTGGAATCTCAACCAAATAATCTAAGATACTTTGAAGAACTATATACTGATCATAAGAAAATTAAACACCATAAAACAAGAATTTCAACCATCTATTAAGGAATTTCTTATTGTTCAATTCATCATCCTCAAGTAAAAAATTCAGCAAACTCTCCCCAACCAACTTACAATCTTCCTTCCCATCATTTCCATTTACAACATCTCCAACTTTGGAAACTTTTCCCTTGAAAATAATACCATCGACTAGACATTTGGATCCCTTCATTTTCTTCTTATGATTATCATGTACTTGAAATGTCTTACCATCCTCACATTTCTTCCTTTTACCTCTATTTAAATGTGCAAGTCTAACCACTATATCTATTACAAAATTGGGTAAATCAAGAATTCTATTGCTATTTCCAACAATGAACTCAACCAATTTACCTCCAATAACAAAACAATTACCACCAAGCCAAGATCCCACAAGTTGGTCTACTAAATCCGTAACAACAACAACAAAATCTTTCTATTTATAAGATTTACTTTACTCTTATATTGTACTAAGCTATTCATCTATAATGTCCTCAACGTCACAACCCAACAAACTAACATATACCTAGGTAGAACTAAATAAATAATTCAAAAATAAATGTAGGAAAATTTAAAATAAATAACTGTAACAACACCTAATTCTACCTAGAATTTGTAGTGTATAGCCATATGACTTTACTTCTATGCATTAAGCAGGACTGCGACTCCACAATCTGCACCTACCAGCAGAAAAATCCAAGAAAACACACACATGAGTGATATCTAATAGTCATCTAACACACGTCTACCAACTACAAAAAGCTACGACAAACTGAGATCAAAGTCACTAGAACCAACTCCACTAAGCTACATAGCTACCCTTCTCGGCAGCACTAAGCCAAAAACTAGGAAAAGCATCGAAACTTGCAAAACTCTATTGCAGGCCACAAGAAATCTTTATAAAACATGCCTTTCAAAAATCCATTATCTCTTTTCTTTTGCAAACATGTGCATCTTTGAAATCTTTTATGCACTCTTAAAATAACTACTCTATGCTAAAAACCATGTCCAAAACTATTACCAGGCCACGTTTTAAGACCAAAGTCTCCTCTAGATCAAAGCCTGAAAGTCTAAGGTAGAGTACAGAAAACCATAACAAATGCACTCAGCCAGAAAACCTATCGTGTCATCTTGACCACAGGCGACCGACCAACATACAAGTAACTGTTGAAGCGCACTACACTACTATGGGCATGCCACCGTATGTAGAAGCTCATCTATCCCAGGTTTATACTCTAAGAACTCTCTAATAGTCTAGTTTAGGACAAACACAAGGTACACCGTCTCTATGTCCTAACTCGAGCACTTGAGAAATCTAACCTTGGTCACTACCACACTCAGCAACTACAACCTCGGACTTGCACTTGACCCTCTAAGGATATCAGTTGTTCCTAATCTGTTAGTACAATCCTATACTATTGTATCTCTTACCACTCAGCAACCATGACCTTAGATTCACATCGGACTCTCTAGAGGTATCAGTCGTTCCTGGTATGTCGGTATTGTGACCATGCCCACCCGAGGAGGTCCCGGGGCGGAGCCGCGCTAAAGGGAAGGAGATCACAACCATGCCAAGATGGCGAAGGCGTAAGGAAAGATTAAAAAAAAAAAAAAGGAGTCGCCACCTAGTCTTTTGAGGGAAAGACGAGGAAAACCACAAAAAAGATGAATGCCTGAGGTGCAGATGTGAAGGCTGGATGTCTGTTAACCAGATGATGGGTAAGGATTCCTATTACGCACGAGGAAGGTGTTAGGCACCCTCATACGCCCGAGAAACTCGGTCTTTCTAGTCTAATTGCTTGTTAAAGGCTAGATGGATGTTTGCTAAACCTGGATCATGCTCTAATCATGCTAATATGTATTCCATGACAAGACTGGATGGATGTGCAAGACAGTGTGAGAAAACTGCGAAGAAATCCACATGAATTGACAAAATCGCAAAATAAATCACATGAAATGACGAGGTTTTGTTAAAGAATGCTTCTGAAAAACATAATGATATCAAAAAGATGAGAAGCCAAGTCAACCTGAGTCCTCGGAATCATGAAAAAGTCATGAAAATCAAAAAGGGGGAAAATAATCCGTGGTAGGGACAAATATCAGCCTTCAGGCCTGTTAATGTACGCCCTTGGGCGATGAAACCCAAATCAAATAAAAAATCTGAAATGTAGAATTAAAACCAATCAAATAGGATATCGGATAAGAAACTCTGAAGACAAAGTAAATCGGAATCATGGAGAAAGTCATGAAAATCAAAAAGGGGAAAATAATCCGTAGTGGAGACAATGTCGGCCCTCAGGCCGGTTAATGTACGCCCTCGGGCGATAAAATCCAAATCAAATCAAAAATCAAAAATGTAGGATTAAAACAAATCAAATCGGATATTGGATAAGAAATTCCAAAGACAAAGTGAAAAAAGAAACCCACGAAGGAAAGGCATGAGATGCCAGCTCGCTAAATAGGGATACAAATGTGAGGAGAAAGGATATGAAATGCATGGATAAGTGCCTAAATATGTAAAAACTCTAAAGAATAACTTAAACATAGACTATGCCAGACTGAGTGCAAAGATTGAGATGCATGCTCATGAATTGGAGGCATAGGGGCAATTTGGTCATTTCTCTGGCCATATATGATAAATGCTAGAATGGGAGAGATGCATGGCCTAAAATGTGTCAAAATGTGTGCCAAATGTCTAGAAGATGTTATTTGCAAGAAACATGGAGGAGAAAATCAACACAATGATGTAAACACAATAAAGGACAAACACAAGAGCCAAAATGCAAAATTCACAGAAAGAAATGAGAAACTGAATGAAAAACATGTTCATGACTCCTATTCTATCATGCAAATGATGGGTCTAATGTCAATGTGGCACAGGAATGTAAAAGTTTCACTTGGATAATTTCCTGAAAGTTCAGGGTCTAAAGTGCAAAATTCACACATAAGTGCAAATGTGACCAAAATGTAAGGCTAAACATCAAATCTCAGTGAAAACATGATTTTTAAATGGAATCAATGATTAAATACAAAAACATGAAATGCAATGAGTGAAAAAAGCCTTAAAACATGTAAGAAAACATTTAAAACCCTAAATGATGGATTTGGAAATAATCTAAGGGCCTATATGCAAGTTGTATGTGCTCAGCAATGGTTTAATGTGAATCCAGGGACTTTTATGCAAAATTTTAGGGTCTAATTGTTATAAAAATTAGGCTTTTATATTAGTCAGTGCAATTATGATGTTTCCTAAGGTCTAGAATGCAAAATACACAAAGAAAACTCATTTTTTTAAGTTCTGGGGGCTTAATACAAAAGTTCAGGACCAAACTGTAAAGAAAAATCTACTTTAATGCCAGTCAGTGTGATTTTAAATATTTTAGAGCTCAGAATGTCACTTTCACTGAGAAAACTTATTTCAGAAACATTCAGGGACTAAACGTAAATGTTCTGGACCCAAATGTAAAGAAACTATGTAATAGGGACCTAGATGTGATAAAAACATACATTAATATGTTAAGAATTAAAAGATGAACAATTCAGAGGGTCACATGCAAAATTCACAAAGAAAAATAAAGAAATAAAAAGTATTTTAAAACTATAAGGATTGAAATGAAAATTTATGGATCCATATGCAATAAAATGGACCTAAATGTAATAAAATAATGACTAAAAAGTAATAATCCAAAATTTAAAAAAACTTGGCCTAAAAAGACTCATTCAAAGATCGCCGAAGGATCGCTGGCGTTCCGCCGCCAACGATCTCTCCGACGAGCTCCTAGAGGCGGTCCGACGGTCAGAGGGGTGCACGCCAGGCTGGGGAAGCACCATGAAGTCACAGCGGACCTCCTCGAGTGGTTGGACGCGGCTGGGGAGGCCCGAGGCCTCCCCCCCACCTCGAGCTCCGGCGATGGGCTTCTGTCAACGTCGGAGAAGACAACGGCGTGGCTGGAGGAGGTCCGAAGGCCGAAGCGGCACGTCGGAGGCTCGGGGAGCACCGTGAGGACACGGCGAGGCTGGGAGGACGCTCGGCGAAGCCCGAGGAGGTCTGGAGGCCTTCTCCCACCTCCGTCTTCGGCGATAGGGACGGTGGAGAGGTCGTTGCGGAGGCCTTGGCAGTGGCGGAGCGACACGGAGGGCTTCGGGACGACGCGGGGAAGCCTCTGGAGACCTTGGATTGATGCGGGAACGTCGGGAGTACGCAGGCGCCTCCGTGGCAGAGAGTTGGCGGCGGCTGCAGCAGTGGCGGTGACGACACGGGCTGGCGTCTTTCTCTGTAGAAGGGGGCACCAAGGAGGAGAAGAGGAGAGAGGAGAAGAGAAGGAGAGGAAGAGAGGAGGGAAGGCCCCTTGAGGGCCTTTCCCGCACCACCACCGGAAGGGGAGACGACAACGTGCGGGGAGCCTCGCTCCGCCGTGGCACGTCTCAGAAGCTTAGAGGGATCAATGGGGCATGCTATGAATTGAAGAAGAAGGGAGGAAGAGTTACCTGATGCACGAGATGTCCACCGTGGTGATCTTCAGTGGCAGCTGTGGCGTTTCCGGCGATGCTCTGGTTTGCAAACAGATGGCTGGTGGCTTGGGAAAATAGGATTGGATGCTCTCAGGGGTTGGCTGTTGAGGGTGAAGGACTTTGGAGGCTGGAAGCTCGCGGGTGGAAGGTCTGAAAGTTTTCTGAAAAGCCCCCCTTCCTCGTCGATGGCAAGACCCTTTATACTCCGACGAGGCTTTTTTCCACCGTTGATCCTCCTCCCTTCAGCCAATCAACGCCATTAGATCGGGCGTGAGCTAGAGGAGGTTGGCCAAAGATCCTGGAGGCTGAGATTTGCTCTAGATTTCTCGGGATTGCTCGTCGGAGTTTTCGCCGGAAAAATAGGGTTGTCGGAATTATTTTGATTTTCTAAAGTTTTGAATTGAATTTTTGAATGAACAGTGTTGGGCTTAACGGGCTTAGGGTTTTGGGGTTTTTGTTTTGATTTTTGTTTTGATTTTTATTTTGGGATTTTTAGGGTTTTTTTAGGATTTTAATTTTAGATTTTCAATTGGATTTTGTGAGTTTAGTTTTGGGCTTTTATTTATGTTAAATTCATGATTAAGGTTTAATTAATTGGTTTAAATTGGGTTTTCATTATTTTGGGTTTTTTGTTTTGTTTTTGTTTTGGAATTTTTATGGATTTAGGGTTTTGCTTTTTAGGTTTTTAATTTGGAATTTGGGTTTAATTAGGGTTTATGGTTTTAATTTAGGGTTTTTGTGTTTTAATTAGGTTTTATGTCTTAATTAGGGTTTTTGGATCGATTTAGGATTTTAATTGGATTTTATTTAATTATGGTTTTTATTTGATTAATTAGGGTTTTTATTGATTTTAAGTGGGTTTTAAATGGATTGAAGTGAATTTAATTTCATTTTACTCTATTAGGGTTTTTATTTGATTAATTAGGGTTTTATTGGATTTTAAGTGGATTTTAAATGTATTTAAGTGGGCTTAATTGGATTTTACTTAATTAAGGTTTTTATTTAATTAATTAGGGTTTTTAAATGGATTTTAAGTGGATTTAATTTCATTTGTTTGGTTTCAAGTTTAATTGGATCAGAGTGGGCTAGTGTGGGCCTAATTGGGCTTGAGTAGGTTACGATTTTGGTGGTCGCAACCAGAACATCATCCGGAGGAGCTCGCTTCCAAGTGATCTCAAAATTGAGGTGTCTACGGGTACGATTCTCGATCCTTATGGTTCCTGCCAAAAATCATAGGAATCAATTCCCAAACCTTTGCAAATCTATGTAATTCTTTTACAAATTCCTTCGAAAAGCATTCTAAAACTATTCTTTAAAAAAACTACCTTGATAATGCTATGAAGATTTCCATAAAGCCATGTAAAACACAAATCCCTAAACATACAACGAACCAAATTATTTCATAAAGCAGGGCTCAGAGAAAACCATAAGGGAACTCTGCCCACAACCACCAGAAAACCAAATATCGTAAAGCATCCATCACAAGTATGAATATTCCAAGAAAAGAATCACACAATTACTAGAATTAAATCTCCATACAACTCATTCAATGCCAATTCGACATACCAAAGTCACTTTGGTATGTCGAAATGGGTTTTATTCGAACCCAAAAGTGACAACAACTCCGTTGTCATCCTCCATGGATTTCCTTGAGATATATCAAGACACCACCATCACATTCCACACAATAAGTAGATAAGGAAAAAAATATAGAGAGCCCTGGGTAGTTCATGTACCTTCACTGGTGCTCAATCCCTTCCTTAGTAGCCCAACGACAACGACACTCGGCGGCGAGTGGCGGTGGAGATTGACGATCTCTTCTCCCACTTTTGGCTATGAATCCTCCTCCTCCGTACTTTCCTTGCTTGGCACCATGCTTCTTTCTTCCTTTTAAAGACACTTGCATCCGACAAAATCCGTGATTCATAATGCAAGCCAATGAGTAAGGCTTATAGACGGACTTACGAGCACTATTGACGAGCAAAAATCCCAGGACGACGAGGGTCACAAGCGTTCACTCCTTTTCCTTTCTTCCTCTCCTCCCTCGTCTTCACCCTTTTCTCCCCTTGACTTCGAGCTTGTGTGGAGGTAAAAATGGGTCACAAACCCAAATCAATATCAAATACCATTAAATATCGATTGGGATGCGTCTCAACACACAAAATTCGGCATACCGAAGACTTGCCAAATGGATTCTCAATTAGAGTTTCTTGAGCCAAGATTTCAGTATATTGAATACATTTCAGTATATCAAATAGTTGAAATGACTCTTAGTTGAGAATCCAACTGATTCAGATTTTGATATATTAAAGGTCATTCAGTACGTTAAAATCTACCTTGAATCCATCCTTGAGTGTGTTTCAATGCACTCAACTTAGAATTGATCCTCCCTCAAACTAGGTATTCTTCTTGTCATAAAATACAATCAACATGTCTTTAATACACAATACAATTCTTGCAACCCCAATGTTACATCATCACATCCAAGTAACTATGAATAACACAATGATGTTGTATTATTACATTGCCTGCAAAATTTTAAAATAATGTCAATTATATAGTTCATAATTAACATGCAATTCAGAATTTCTAATACATTATGACAAGAATATTACTAGGATAAGGTTCTTGCTTCTGAAATGCATTCCTTCTCCCTTTCTTGTTTTCATCACCTATTCTGGACAAATCAGTCCCTGATTTACAAAGCTACGTCCTTCTCATTCCTCGAAGTTAAACAAAACCTTCTCTACCAATAATACAATGTAGCATATAATCCTTAAAATTGTCATTTGCCAACATTTGTTGATTGTCATTCGATTTTAACCTCGTACTGGTCTATTTCTCTTTTTGTGTCGATGGTATGTATTCGAAATCAGATCTATCATTTGGGCTTGCCATACTATTCAAAATGAAGGTTGGCAGAATAAACTATAAACCATTTCCATCAATTTCCAATTGGAGAAAGGAAATGCAAAAAACAATAATTACAACTAAAGCAATTACTTCTCACAATCATAACAACAACACAACAAAAAAGGAAAGCTGTAGTCATTATTATTAAAACAAAAAGAAAGGATACATTAACATAGAGGAAGCTTAATTACTACTAATAACAGTATCAATATTAAAAAAAAACTTAGTCAAACTCCATTTACAGTATTTTTATTTAACAAACAAGTCTAACTAATATAAAGGTAATTGACACAGGAACTACAAATTTCCATTTGAAATATATCCATGATTTTTACAATACAAGGTCTTTTCCATTGCAAAATGTTATGCTCTGTTGGACGTAGGAAAGTAACTCAAACATAATCAAGTAAAACTAAGAGAGTTGTAAAAAAAATCATGCAATGGAAAGAAACAATACAACATAAACAACTATAATATCACAGCGGCAGAGTTTTAATTCTTTTTAGGATCCGTTTGATAGAGTTTTTGGACAGCTTTTAAGCATATAACTTTTCTCCAGAAGTTATAATGATCCAACAGTTCTACCAAACACTACTAGCATATTAGAAGTATGTAGCTTTTAGAATAGTGATTTCTTTATATTTTCAGAAATTAGGTTATGACAACTTCTAATAAGAAGTTAGTTTCTACACTTAAATTCAAAAACTGAAACTCTACTAAACGAATCTTTACAATTGAATCGAGCCAACGAAATCACCTACAAATGGGACAAATAAAATATCAAAACCCCCAAATATAAAGCTCGAAAAAAAAAAAACTCGATCAATATATCAATCTGTTTAGCCCTAAAGGTCTACCAAAACAAAAATCCAAAATGGTGTACTAAAAACACGACAATATCAAGATGCTAAAGTTACTGACGAGAAAATGATTCAACCATACACTCAAAATCGCCTTACACGAAACTAATGGTATCCTTGATCTAGTTTTTTACATCCATTCGTTGAAGTTTTCCTCTAAAGCAGATGAATTCCGAAAGCATCAACAATTCTATACCCAAATTTACTGTTGCAATCACGTCCAATAGTACCAACAATGTCAGGCGCTAAATATTTTTGAACAAAACAAAACTACGACGTTAACCAACTAACCAAGCTTACAAGCAACGAATCCTCACCACACGATCAAATCCCACAGATCCCATAATCGAAAATCGAAGTTCGCATTAAGCTGTTTTACGAATTACGACCCTCCCCAATTAGATAAGTTCTTGTAGGAAAAACAGGGATCGCAAGATCGGGGCTCCGGCGATGGTCAAACAGGAGAAAGATTCACTGTAAGTTTTCACTGTGTTTTTCCCTTACAGTCTTCTCCTCTATTTATAGGGGAAATCCTTGACTACCCTCTGCCCTTCCTCCAACGGCTCCCCTTCTGCCGTTTCAATTCCAGCAATAAACGTTGGTAACCGCCGGAGTTAATCCGGCCATGAATGGGTGAAACGGACGTCCGTTTCACCCTTCATTTGAAATGGTCTTCAATGACCATTACTCACATCTCCCACTTGGTCATGAAGACCATGCACAAATTCCATGCACAGAGATGTTATATTTCCACTTCTACTATTCATGAAGTGTACAATTTAAATTTTAATTTTCCACTCCCACTATTCATGAGAATGTTCTTCTTTTCCATCATCCATGGAAATGTTCCTTAATCCCATTAAGTTCACGAACTTAATGAATCTTCCCGCTGGAATTCCTTTTGTCAAAGGATCAGCAATCATATCTTCCGTAGGAATATAACTCAATTTTATTTCTCCTTCCTTCACTATATCACGAATATAGTGA
>JAMKQA010063136.1:0-12143 GCA_024699735.1 Posidonia australis
CCGCCTCCCTTTAAGTTTTACAAGGCCTGGTTACACTATGAAGGATGCCTTTCCTTCATCCAAGACAATTGGGCTATATCTAGAGACTTGTTCCTCACTTTTAATCCAATTGCGAGATTTTCCTACAAACTTAAGTTATTAAAGACAAATCTAAAAAAGTAGATTACCCAGGTTAACACTTTGAGGAACCAAGTCCTTGAAGACATTGAATCCCGCATCCTTAGTATTGACACCCTTGCTGAGCACTCGAGTAGAGATAATGACACCTGGAAAGAAAGGATTGCTCTTAGAGACAAGCACCAGGAATTTCTAAGAGTTAATGAGATTTTTTGGAAACAAAAATCCAGAATCCAGTGGCTAAAGGAGGGTGACTCCAACTCAGCTTTCTTCCATAACATTGTCAACTCTCATAGACGTACCAATGCAATTTTATCTCTCACTGTGGATTCTTCAGTGATCACATCTCCTCAGGCTATTGAGGATGCAATAGAGAACCACTTTATCAGACAGTTCAATTGCTCAATAGGATCCACTGTTGCCCTTAACTGGGAGCTGTTGATTCCCAATAAGATTGTTGACTCTCATCTTCTGGAGGTACCTTTTACACTTGAAGAGGTTAAGGGATTACCTGGGGATAAGAGACCCGGACCTGATGGATACCCCATGTTTTTCTTTCAAATCTTCTAGGATATGGTCAAGGATGATATAATGGACATTTCAATATATTTACTCCTCTTCTGAGCCTGACACTCTTGCTTCAATCAATCAGACATTCATAGTACTTATTCCTAAACGGATAGGTGCTAACTCTGTATCTGATTACAGGCCTATTAGCCTGGTTAATAGTATATATAAAATCTTCACCAAAACTTTAACATCCAGGATATCTCCTATTCTAAATAATTCATTAGACTGCTCCCAATGTGCCTTCTTACCTCGTCGATCTATTGGAGATTGTTTCCTGGTTGCCCAGGAAACCCTTCACTATTCCAAGGTTCCAGGTTTCCTCTTAAAATTAGATTTTGAGAAGACTTTTGATAAGGTAAATTGAGACTTTCTCCTTCAAGCACTCCAAGATCAAGGATTTGGGACAAAGTGGATTTCATAGATTAGGATGTGTATGACCTCTGCCAGAATTTCCATTCTTTTGAATGGTTCATCCCATGGCTTCTTTGGACGTCCAATAGGCTTAGGCAGGGGGATCCATTGTCCTCTCTTCTCTTCATCATAGTTGCCCATATCCTAAACCGAATGCTTCAATTGACCTCTAATAACGACCTCATTAAAGGGATTCAGTTCCCTCATAGGGTCTCGCAGGTGCTTAACATCCAATATGCAGATGACACTATTCTCTTTCTAACTGAAGGTGGGCGAAATATTATCAATATTAAACACATCCTGTGTTGCTTTCAATCCTGTTCTGGCCAAAGATTAATTTCTCCAAATCCTCGATTACTGGAATTCAGGTTGGCCAGGATGCTATTGACACTGCCTGCAATCTTCTTGGGTGCAAATATGCAACCCTACCCATCACCTACTTAGGCCTTCCACTTCATCATAGGAGAGCCACTCGACAGGACTAGACCCCTATCTTGGAAAAACTAGCTTCTAAGCTATCCCACTGGAAAGCTAAATTCCTATCCCTAGGTGGCAAGTTGACTCTGGTCAACTCTGTCATATCTGCTATCCCCACAGATTATATGTCTGTCCTGCATATGCCGAGACAGACTCAGAAAGACATCGATAGACTTAGATTCAACTTCCTTTGGAAGTCTGATCCTTCAACAGACAACGGCAATCACCTTGTTAATCAAGGTGCACTCTGCAGGCTAAAGAGGCAACATAGTTGGGGGATCTTAAACCTCCGGAACTTCAACCTAGCCTTAAAATCCAAACTTGTTTGGCAATTGCTTAATCGGGATAGTCATGTTATGTGGATTGGGTTAGTAACGACCAGATATATGAAGTTAGGACATGGGACTTTGCTTAACTCTTCCTCTAGCCACTGTTCTCCTTTATGGCGAACCCTTAAAAACAACTTCCCTATAGTTAATTGCTTTAGTTCCTTCCGTCTGGGAAATGGGAAGGAGATTCTTTTCTAGGAAGAGAAATGGAAGGATGGGGAAAAATTGAAATTTTTGTTCCCTCTATTTTTTCTATTTGTAAATGGAGAAAGCAACAGTTCAAAAAATGCATCATATTTTCAATAATGATTTCAATAAACTGCTGGATAATTCCAACATTTCAGCTTGTGACTTGGATGTCTTGCAATCTCAATTGGACTCCCTGTCACAAATCTTGCACTCTACTACCTTTGGAGAGGACAAGGATATTATTTCCTAGATCTCTTCCCCTTCCTCTAAGTTCTCTGTGAAATCATGTTATTTATGATTGAATGATGACGGACTCAGATTTAACTAGTTCGAGCAGATTTGGAGAACTTTAGCCCCCTTGAAGGTCAAATTATTCTCTTGGCTTGTTATACACAACAAAAATCTCTCCAAAGAGAATCTATTAAAGAAAGGGTAGACTGGTTCACCTATGTGTATCTTCTGTAAATTCAATATTGAAACAAATAAGCATCTGTTTATGTTTTGTGACTTCGTCTCACATATATGGCAGTTTTTCTTATGCTATAGACTTTATCCTGGATATTGCAACTTGGGCCACTTATATTGGCATAAACCTGCCCTTAAATTTCATTTAAGCAATACTAATTGGTTTGTTCTGATCCAGGCTATCCTTTGGATAACCTGGAAAGAACGTAACGTCAGGATTTTTCGCAATATTTCCAAACCTTCTTATGTTATTATTTCTGATTTAATTGGACTAATGGAGTATTGGTTAGATTCTCTTCTACCAGGTTTTGAAAAGGAGGATCTGAAGAGCTCTTTGGCCTCTATGAAGGCTGCCTGGGCAGAGAACTTATCTACCTCCTCTGACGCTCCTCCCACCTCCACTGACTCCACTATTCCGACTGCTGCTGCTGCCGCCGTTGCTGAAGCGATGGAGCAGTAGTTTGTCTCTTGTTTTCTTTTTGATAAACATTATTACCAACTAGTTGGCGGTCTGTAATATTGGCAAGAACATTGCCTACGTTATTTTTGTGACTGGACCCTTGATTCCCCTGACTTCTTCCTGAGGATAAAAATCTAGTACTAAAAACATACCATCGCCAAAAAAAAAAAACATTATTATTAGAAACATTATCAAAAGATATTGTATTAATTTTCTATATATTTTAAATTCTTTACTAATATCCTCTATAATATTTGCTATGGTTTTTCTAGTGTGTGGATTTGAAAAGTATAAAAGTAATTAATCTTTTTTGTAAATTCCATTTTATGTCTATGTCTATCCAATGTACTGTTAAACATAAATAAGGAAAATTATTTAAATCTGTCCAAACATTACAAGTTAATGATATTTTACATAATAAACTAAAAAACATTCCAATTAAAATTTTTTATCTTTTTCAAATGTTTTATAAATTATATTTTTAGTAGTATTCCTAGAATGACCTTTAAATTATGAATTTAAATAACTTTGTACACAACTTTCAAATTTTTTATTTTCAGAAAAATTAAAAGATTGTTCATCTTGTACTATAAATTTTGTTACACCGTATTTTACTTCTTCTGTATTATATTTTCAATTAACTATTCTACTAGAACCAACATGTAATTTAGATTGTCTTAAGTCTGTACTATCATCTTTATTATGAACAGTCATACATTTTATCAAATGTCTAGCAATATGACCAACACCCCCACTCCTAAGGCAAGTATACCCAGAACCACAATATTTACAATAACATTTATTTTCATTTATGGAATCTAAGGTTACATGTTCCTAAATCCATGAGCTTTGCTTCTTAGGTTTTTTTAATTTCAGTAGATTGTGTTGTGGGATTATTGTGATTTGAGATTGTTCTGACTTTTGGGTAGGATTCTACTCAAGGTCAGGGATATAATCATGACTTTCCTACATTAAAAGGATAATCCATTTTTAAGGTTAAAAAAATTGATAATAAAAAAAAACCTTAACCCAAAAATAGAGGAATTAAAAGTAAAGAAATAGAAAGGATTAGAAGTAAAGAAATTGATGGACGCTGACCAGCTGTCAGTGGACATTAATGTTGAACCGCTGGACGGTTGGAGATGGAGACTGGAGTTCAGAATGTAAGATGGTTGTTGATGAAGAATGAAGACCGAAGTCCGAAGTCTAGAGCCAAATTTGTATCCACACAAGGGAGAAAAGTCAAGACTTAAGGAGAAGAGTTAAGAAATTAAGAGTGTAGTCTAGAGAGAAAAGAGATGGAGAATTGAGGAGAGGAGTTGTGAACAATGAGAAGAATAAAGTGGTATTTATAGAAGAATGAGGAAGGTTAATTATGAAAAAATAAATAAAAAAAATTACATTGCACATGCAACGTTCACATGAGCGTTGCTGCTCATTTCTCTTTATATTTTTTAAAAAGTGGGCCGATCCGACCCAACCCGTCATTAAAACAGGCCCATTATTGAGCCTACTAAAATAGGCCAAATGGGCCCAGTTTATGGGCCCAATACGGCCCATGATGGATCAAGCTGGGTTGACCCGATTTTTTTTCAAGTCTGACCGGTCTTAGCTCAAATAAGGGCTAGGCTGGCCCTATCCAATTTACACCTCTAAATATACGTTATAGATAAAGTTAACTGTTTACCTGTAGAAAAAGTTCGAAAACGTTGAAAAAGACCAAATATATTTTGTGTTGTTTGTTGTTAAAGCCTTGACCGAAATTGTCTTGTGGATTTAAATACATCTAAGTTTGTTTTTTTAGTTGGAACTTAGGCTAACCTTGTCTTGTGGATGTTGCCATGCATGTTATTTTCCACAAAAATAAGCATTCAAGTTGAAGGACTATGTACATAAGTTGGTAAATTATATTACATTAAAAATGTCAAACTTGACCTCTAGACAAAGACTTTGCACATCCACTACAAAAAAATGATAAAAGACTTTCCACACCGGACTACCAATTAACATGCTCAACAAATGAAAGAGAATGTTACAGGGAAAATGTTTCAAATGTGACTTTATTAAAGATATTAATAAGACAAATATCAGGACATGCTAATAAATAATTACATTACATTTCTGTAACCATTTGATAACACAGAAGAGCTATATATGTATCTTTGTTAAAAATCCAAGATATGTTGGTACAACTATAAATCCAAATATGCTGTTGAAGATAATTAGGTAGATAGTGCATTCCAAAGGAAAAATTACATAATGATAGTTGCATAAAGATTCCATTTCACCCTTTTGAAGTAAAAGGGCCACAAAGAGCTAAGCAACATATGTTTTCGAGAACTGCGCTTCTTACAGGAGCAACGGGGTCTTCATTTGGAGAAGAATAGGATGAAGCACAAGAAAGGACCGCATGTGTCATCCTAGTCGACGAGGTCAGGAACCGACAAGAGCTTCCAACAGAGGGACTTGATATTGAGGGAGAGAGGGGAGGAGGAGGAGGATGGGGATCTAAGGAGATCAAGATGGATATGGAGGAAGAGG
Organism: Posidonia australis; assembly: GCA_024699735.1. NCBI lineage: Eukaryota > Viridiplantae > Streptophyta > Magnoliopsida > Alismatales > Posidoniaceae > Posidonia > Posidonia australis. The sequence goes on from JAMKQA010063136.1 coordinate 5,560, forward strand.
AAAGGGAAGGTGGAGGGTGGGAGCAAAGAAGAGAAGAAGAATTTGGTTTAAGGAGAAGGTTGTGCGCCCCAACATGTTTAACGAGGACATGTTCTGACAATGTCCTTGTTATAATATTGCGAGGACATGTCCTCATAAGTTTTTCTCGCTAAATCTAGAAATTCTAGTAGTAAAGGCGCTTATTTGTTGCATGATCACTGATAGTGCAAACTATTAGTAGGTTTTCCAAGTGGTTTTTGAGTGATACTCGTGTGGTTTTCCTTGGCTTTTCATGTGGAGATTTGTGTGGTGTTTTGCGATGTTTTCGAGGTGATTCTGAATGATTTTGAAATGATTTTTTCCAAAAAGATTTGGAAAAAAAATGCATAAGATTTGCAAATGTATTGGAAAATGATTTTTTGAGGTTTTATGGGATCAAGAGGTCAAAGCTACTAGTCGACAAATTAGGAACGATTGATACTTCTAGATGGTCGAGAGTTAGTTACCTAAGATAAGGTCTATGTGGTTTTTGATAAACCAAGAAGACTATAAGATCGTACTAGCAAACTGAGAATGACTTATACCTCTAGAGGTCAAGTAGAAGTCTGAGATTGAGATTCCATGATTTTGTAGGATTGAGAGGCCAAGGTTGAGGTCTAAGTGACTAAGAGACCAAGGATAAGGTTCAGAACTGAGAGGTTGAGGTTGAGGTCTAAGTGACCAAGAGACCGAAGATGAGGTCCAGTGAGGACATCGAGAGGGCAGACTCTGTATTTGTCCCAAAGTAGACCCGTTGAGGGTTCTTAGAGTATGAAACTAGGATGAGAGAACCCCTACACAGGGTGGCTTGTTCATGACAGTGCAGTGCATTTTCGCATATAGCTGCTTGTGAGCTAGTCGATCACTTGTGGTATGAGTGACACAATAGGTTTTCATGTTGTATACGTGAATTGTGGTTGTGATTTTTCAGTACTAATTCAGGTTTTCAGGCTCCAGTCTAAAGGAGATCATGGTTTTCAAGACGTAGATTTATGATGGTTGTGGACTTAGTTTGGTAGAAAGTAACCATCCCAAAGTGTGCATAAAGGAGTTTTACTACTAGAAAAATAGAAAATCACGAGGACAAATGTCATCATGAAGTCCTCACTATATCCTTGTTAAGTCCTCGTTAATAGCTTTCACAGGGATATTGCGAGGACTTTTAGTCCTTGCAAAAAACTACGTCGTTAAAAGACATTTGAGTAAATTTCCAAGTAAAATCCTCGCAAAAAAATTTACGAGGACATTGCGAGGACAAAAGGTCCTCGTTATTAGTTACAATTTCCTCCCAATATACACGCTATGTCCTCACAAAAATTTTAAAAATAAATTTAAGAGTAAAAATTACAAGGACTTTTGCGAGGAAAATGTTCTCACAAAGTCCTCGCGAGCTATAAAAAAAATTAAAAAAAAAAATTTCTATTAGGCAGAATAAGATAATCATTTAATACTGGTATAATACAAGTAAAGAAAAGAACTAAATTCATAAGAAATTGAGCATACAATCATTTAACATGACATTTTTCTCATATGAAATCATTGCTAAATAAACAAAAAGAGGTTTCATATTTGAAATCATATGATAACTGATTTACCAAACAAAAGGACAAAAGCCCATTACAGCCATATAAATATTCTTACCTTAAATTTATGTCTTTTGTTCCTTGGACTTCAGACGCATCAAGAACGTAATAATTTTAAAGTGTAATCCTTGGGGAATCAAATGCAAAGCAACAAGAGACTTCATCAAACTATAGAATTATATATAACAAAATTGAATATAGATGATCAAATGGTGACCTTACCCTGTGAAGAATCTAAGAAGAATTCTTTGCAAACCATGTATCATGCATCTTCGACTAACAATGAGTAAAACAGGAGTTAACAAAAAATCCATTTTCGCCATTTTGTGAGAACCCCTTCATGACAAAAAATCCATTTCAACTTTTATTTCCAGGTAAAATCTGTTACAGTTATAGAAGTCTAAATATGATAGAACATGTAAAAGATAAGTTTCAGTAAGTAATGCAATTAGTGAAACAGATAAACATTGAACCGAAAAGAAATTCACAGGATTACCTGCAAGCAATAAACCTGCCAAGACAGCCCGCAACCTTACTTAAAGTCCCAATACATATATCAACATCAATCTTAAAGTCATACAACTTAGCAACGCCACTCCCATTCTCACCACAAACAAATGTGCCATGGGCCTAAAAAACATGAACATTGAATTTATGTAGGAGATTATTAGCGAGAACAGATAATTTATAATAAAATATTAGTAAGTGCTAAACTTCAAAGAGAAATTTATTCACAATAGCTGAATAAATATTAAAAAAACATAATTTCGAAAAGGTTAAAAAACATAATTTTATGCTGGAGAGCAGGTTTCAGATCAGTGATCCCTTTTCCCCTTCAAAGATTTAAAAAAACATAATTTCAAAAAGGTTGTATGAGTAATTCAAATTTACAACAAGATAAGCTAGTTATCATAGATGTAACAGGATCTAATTGAAAAATAAGAGCACAACAAAGTGTAGTACGTGGAACTTACAGCATATGTGCCCTGGAATGTTACCTTAGCATATGCATGAAAAGAAATGCTGCTCAGCCACACATTAATCTGCATCAAATATTTAGCAAATCAACACCAAATATAAAATAATACATCACAAGGAAAAAGGACACAAGGTTCAGATTCATATAAGTAGATTCCCACATTTAATTGTAAGTAAATACTAACATACAAATCTTTGTACCTTTAGATCTTTAAATCTTATTACTTGATTGCTAAGTTTGAGCATAAACAATTGCACCGCAGCAAGTTTTAAAGGAAACAAATGCAACTAGCATTAATGCTTTTGGATCACTAGTAACTCTTTTCCTTTCTGTACCTTCCTGGAAAAATATTGTGTTAATATACATGTGTAAAAAATTAAATATTAGTGAAATCATTTCATCAAGAACTTGATGTTGATGTTAACAGGCTTGATGTCAAGTTGATGTCAATTAAAAATCATAAAACTTGCCATTTTTTATCCAAGATAACCCTACAAAAATAAGCATGCTTTCAGTCCCCTGGAATAAGTGGTATATATTTGTTATGTCTTTACCCATGTACTCAATTTACTAGAATTAAAACATACAGATATCACTTAATTGAAATTGATATTATTGGATCTACTCCTAAATTCCAACTCAAGGGACTCAACTTCTCTAGAAAAAGATAAATAATGAAAGTTGTGAAGCCATTGTGAAAGATATCAAAACAACAACCATCATAAGATCACTAACTCCATCTATGGGAAAGAAAATAAAAGCATAGGTTAGTTGTTTTTCTTCTTATGTCAAGAAGTAAGCTATTCATGATAAATTTAATAGCCAACATCTATCTTGTGTCAAGATGCTTTATTCATTATCCATTCATGGGCTAAACTGAATCAAGTCAATAATAATGATAGACAAAACAATGTTATTAGAAACCATATAAGAACTCAATGTCAAACAGACTTATTTCTCATCGAATGATGCCTAATTGTGGATAATTTTTTATCAATGTACAATGTACACACAATACTTACTCATAATTTTATATAACCCTATATCACAAAGACATACTAACCTGTCAAACAATGATGTAGTCACCCATTGCCAAACTCAGTTTTTTCATGGATGCAGCATCAAAAGCATGTAATGCCTGCCAAAAAAAAAAGATAAAGTAGGATGAAGTTTGAAGAGACAAGAATTTTGACTTATATACTAGGAAATTTGGGTCATACCTTTGCAAGGAAATAAGAAGCTTTGTCGGATCTAATATGAGTTGGTGGTGGTGGTGCAGATTCATTCCATTGTTTCTTAGAGACCATCTAAATTCACAGACAATGCATAACAATTTCCCTCTAGACTGTAATATTATGATACTTGCAAAGATACAAGCACTTAAAGCAGTACACAACTAGCCACCTCCGACTCAAGCTCATGCTCAGACACAACCATCTCCTTCCTCTTCGGCCTCTCCATCGACAGGCACTCCAACCTCTAGGTCAAATCGCTCAATATATTCCTGATCGGCTCCTCCCCCGCACTCCCACTCCCACCCTTATCCTTTGCCGGTGGCGAATCAAGTGAGAAAAGATCCGAGTCTTCCGTTGTCGGATGGCGGCGATGACTTAGACGAGATCTTGCAGAGCCGACACCAGCCTTCGATTTAGACCTTGCCGACCTTCTCCTCACCTGCAAACAAAAGGAAGGGAAATAGTAGTGAGAAGGAGGTTGAGAGGGAACGACGTAGAGGTAGGAAGGAAGAGGATGGGAGTTTCTCACCAGGAGGAGGAGGAGAGGGAGGAGGATGGTGGCGATGACTCCGTAGAGATCTTGCAGAGCCACCACCAACCTTTGATTCGCACCTTGCAGACCTTCTCCATGCTTGCAAATGGAAGGAAGGGAAACAACAGTGAGGAGGAGGTTGAGAGGGGAGGGTGTAGAGGTAGGGAGGAAGAGGATAGGGGTTTCTCACCAGGAGGAGGAGGGGGAGGGGGTTTGGAGCGGCAAGTGTGATCATCGACGCCTCTAGTGCATAGAAGAAGGAGAGGAGAGGATTGGAGTGGGAAGAGCAGAGAGGAGCAATGGAAGTGTGAAATGGGTAAAAGTGCCAACATAATGGAAGGTTCAGGTCAAATTGAAAAGGACATAGCGAGTACAATTTCTTATTATAAGTGTTCGTTAAATTTTAGTGAGGAAAAGTTCCAATTGTGTCCTTGCAAACTCATGACGAAGATAATTCTTCTTTAAGTCCTTGCAACTTGTCCTTGTAATTCTACATTTTCTAGTAGTGTTTCAAAGATGCAAGTGTTTTGGAAAAGAGAAGAGCAAATGATTTTAAAAACATATTTTTAAAAAGATTTTATGTTTGTCTGCAATAGCGTTTTACAGGTTTTGGAATTGATGCTGTTGAGAAGGGTAGCATAGGGTAGCATGTATCTTGGGGAGCTGAGTGCCAACAACTCTGATCTTGGTTTGTTGTTTTTAATAGTTGGAAGGTGTGTGTTAAGTGACTATTAGATGTCATTCACATGTGTTTTGATGATTTTCTTGTAAGTGCAGATGTAGAGTAGTAGTCAGATTTAGTGCATATAATTGAAGTCACGTAGCCATGCACCACAAGTTCTAGTTAGAATTAGGAATTTGTAATACCCCAAACCCAGGCACGTTACTCAAATAGTATTACAACTCAATTACAATAACAAAAAAAATTAAAATAATCAGGAAGGATCAAACAATTACCCAAGAATGATGCGTGGCTAGTGACTCTGGAAACTCGAGCAACAGAACTCGGATTGCACTCCAACAATTACCCACCTGAAAAGCCAAAAATACAAACAACAAAACACGAGTGAAATCTAAATCATCTAGTACGCGACCATACAAAAAATCACAACAAAACCACCAAAAATCTCAAGAAAACTCTTTATCTTAGCTAAACAAAACCAAAACTTGATTCCTCGATAATTACTCAAAATCGATTCACAGAAACTTGGAATTTGTTCCAAAAGCTAGAAATCCTTGGGAACCTCTTTCCCAAGACTATGCCTTTCTCAACAATTTTCTCTTTTATAAATCAAAGTATTTTAAAATCTTTTATGCATATCAAGAAACCACATTCTCGACCAGACTCAGCCCAAAGTATAAGTCATCTTGGCTAGAAGCTGGCTCAAACCATAAGCCAAATATAAATCATTTCTAGCCCAAAACCATAACACACGTATCAATCACAATCATTAATGTCACTTTAATCAGAGGCGATCAGGCCACAAGCAGAAGGCAAGGTACTAACCTCATCAATCTGCATTGGCCCGGTACCCTTTCCCGTGCAGGAGGAAAACCGTCCCGGCCAGCAGGCCTCAATCTCATTTATTTAGCATGCATAGAGATACGTCTTTCTTAGCTCCTCAAAAGTGTCTCGGCACCCAGTACTCTTATTCCCAAGTCTAGTCAACACAGTCTCAAATAGGAGTAACCTAGTCTCTTTCAACTGCCCCTAAACTTCGGCAACCACGCAAACTTCATGGATCCGGAACCTCAGCAACCACGCATGGACTAACTGGTCTTATTGGGGTCCACAGTCCCTATCGGTATTGTCCTATTACTACGTGAATCCGAAACAACACACAATTTATTTCCATAAACATTAAGGTTTTTGCTCATAAAAACCTCATTAATCTTGGAAACATTTCCTCAGTTATCTCATGTCATTTACATGGATTCACTATCATTAATGTAGGATACTAATGCTTCTCTAGAGGGGGGTGAATAGAGATTTTCTAGTTTTAATTTACTCTTTGGAAATTATTATGCAATCTTGAAAATATTAAAGATTAAGCACAAAAACATTCAATCACAAATGCACAAGGATTTATAGTGGTTCAGCCAACCTCGGCTTAGTCCACTCCTCAAGTTCCCCACTTAAGACTTAACCCTTATATTCAATAACTAGAATATTACAAGCTACAAATAATACCTTGTTTGTACACTTGTATCTCGAATTTCTTTCTCCTTCCTAGAGA
>JAMKQA010063137.1:0-12367 GCA_024699735.1 Posidonia australis
TGATTCAGCCAAGCCTCTGGATCATGGACTGATACACATGGTTCTCACAAGGGAGTAAGGTGCAATCAGTCTACCAGATTCAGCCTAGAGCTGAATAATAAAGCAGAGAAAACAAATGGAAAACAGTCTGATCGAAAGCTGAAAACATGCAGGTGGCATCTTGGCAAACCAGAGAATCAATCAGAAAGAAACAAGCTTAAAACTCCACGATAAAGCCATGCAAGTATGGTGCTAAATGCAAGTGCTCTGATCTCGGACCAGTCTGGTGCACCTGCTGTGTGCGCCAGATTGGTGCGCGGGTTTAGTGCGACTGGGATGTGCGCCCCAGGGATTCTGGATCAGACTGTGACCTGATCCAAAACCCACCCAGCAGAGATACAAGGAGGATTCATGCAAGTGCTAAAAGGATTATGTCACGATAAAAACTGGAAAAACATGCTGCGAGTGCATAGGATCAAGAATCATCATGAAAACAAAGCATTTGAAACCAGAACAAGTTAATGGGTTCATGCATGAAAACGTGTGAAATACTTAAGAACAAGCATGATCTGGATAAAACGAGTCAAAACATGTGTAAATGATAATCAAATGTGCATGCTTCTACGTGCAAGGGGATACATGGTGCATGGCAAAATATTATATGCAAGGAAACAATAGCTCATGTAGATTACATGCTAGAAATGCAAACATAGATTAGCATGGAGATTATTTGCATAGAAAAAACAAGCATGTAAACATGTAAATCTTAAAACATGGAACAAAACAGATCATACGAAAGGTTTTAAACATGCTTCATTCAAATACTGAAATGATATTAAGAAGATAAAAATGGAGGTAGAAAGCCTACCTCACGAAGTATTCCTTCTTGCAATATCAGAGATAAGAAAACCTTGTTGCTTAGGAAGGCTCTAGGACGCAAGAGGGTGCTCCGGGGAATGAAAATAAGCTGCTGGATTGGTGGAGAGGCTCGTGCAGAGGTCGGGTTTCAGAGCAGAAAATGGTTGGTTGCAGGATTTCTACTCAGGATTCTCAGGTCTCAGGATTTTTCATCTCCTCTCAAGTGGTGCCTATGGGGGTCCTTTTATAGGGAAATCTCAGGGATAAGTTATGGGTATAAGGAGAGCCTCGCAGATGAAGAGCCTGGTAGTTTCCAAGGCATATTCGCTGCTGGAGGTAACAGCCAAGGAAGGTGGAAAGCCAGCAGCCGCAGCCTGCGTAGCGTTGTGCGCTGGCTAAGTGCGCCACCTATGTGTGCTAGGGAAGTGTGCCAGGTTGGTGTGCTAGGTTGGTGTGCTAGGTTGGTGTGCTAGCTAGGTGTGCTAGGTTGGTATGCTAGCTAGGTGTGCCAGGTAGGTGCTCTCCCCTATTGGTTTGGTTTTTAGATTGGGCTGTGGGCTTGCTATGGGATTAGTGATTGGTCCAAGGGTCAGCCATATCCAAAGCAACAAATGGAGCCTTATCAATGAATCACCTCAAAATCAGGGTGTCTACAGGGTGTTTGGATGATTATAGGGTTGTATGGCGCTCCTAGACAAAGAGAAGAAACGGGTGTTTGGGATGATTATAGTGGGCTTCAAATTGCTAGAAATGGACCTATGGTGACACACTTGATGTATGTAGATGATATTCTAGTAATTAGGAAGGCTAAGATGAGTGAGATCAGAATTATTAAGGGGATTATGAATACTTTTGTGTTTACATCTGGACAATAAATGAATGTCTCCAAGTCTTCTATCTATTTTAGATTGAATACTCAATAGGTGGAGAGGGACAAGATTACCAACTAGTTTGGTGTCTCTAATATGGATCCAATTGACAAGTATCAAGGCATGAACATTGTGGGAGGGAGACAACAACACAAGGCAAGAATTGAAATGGTGCTAGGATTAGTAATTGGAAAGCCAGGTTCTTGTCTCGTGTAGATAAGGAGGTTCTTATCAAATCTTCTGTGGCATCTTTGCCTATCTATGTGATGGATACAAAGTTCTCATCAAAAAAGACTAGCATTGAATTAAATGGCCTACACAGGAATTTTTGGTGGGGCTATTCACCTTGTGGTAGACATTGTTTTATAAAGATGTAATGTTTGTTCTAAGAGCCCACAAATGTAGGTGGAAGAGGTATAAAAAGGATGGAGTATGTAAATAAAGCATTTAATTGGGAAGTTGGTCTGGTGGCTTTGCAGTGAACCTGATTCCCTTTGTGCTCAGGTACTTAAAGCTAAGTACCACAAATGGGGTGATATTAGGGAGAGTGTGGAAAAGGCAGATGCTCTTCTACCTAAATAGCTAGTTGAAGGTCAACGATGTGGTGGCAAGTTGGGGATGACAGAAACATTAGCATCTTGAAGGATAATTGGATTAGCCATTTCAATTTTCCTCTCAAAAAACCTATTGAAAGTTATGATTTGCCAAAAGCTGTTAGTAATCTCCTACTAACAAATGGTGTAGACACCCCGATTTTGAAGCGACTTGTAGACAAACTCATCAAAAGGATGTTGCTTTGGACACAGCAGGCCTAACCACATCCAAACCTTATCTGACATTTTGATTAGCCCGAGATCATCACACCAAACCACGACCGCAAGCTCGGCCCATTTGATAATCCAGGCAGCCAAGTGGTAAACCTAAACCCACAATTAGCACATCATTTAGGAGCCCTTAGTGGGAGCACTTTGATTGAGCACCAACATAGCGCACCATTGAGGCGCACGAACATGGCACACTAAGAGGGTGCACCTATATGGCGCACTGCTCCTTTTCAAGGTGCTGTGCGTTAGTGCAACTAAATCAACAATGTCATTTTAACGATTTAACGTGCTTATCTAACTTGCTCTGCTTTTCCCTGACAAACTTGGCTTGCTGCCCACATGGGGGTGGAAGTCCTACGCCCTCAACATTCTGTCTTCGACTCCTATAGTTGCACCAATCATTCACGCACCCTTCCTGGCGTCCATGAGCTATGCGAAGGACTACGAAATCTTATCGAGGACACTGTAATCTGGCGCATTCTGTTCACGACTGCGAAGTCCTTCACTGTCTTCTTTAACGGTAGCGACATGCGATTGGTTGTCCTTCCAAGGTTAACGGGCGGTGTGGAATACCATCCTGTCCACTTCCTACGCCAATTTGGCTTTTGCCAGGATTCGATTGTGCAAAGCCCTATGCCTGACCGCTTCAAATGATACATCCTTGGTTTTGATGTGACAACCTCTGAGTTAGCCCGCCTGATGCATGGCGGCATTCAATCTTCAGGCCTCGCCATTACTGAAGGTTTGGATTGTACAGCAGAGTATGAGGCCGAAATTTGAGAAACTTGGCCTATAAATGAACTTCCTCCTAGTGGCACTTTATTTACAGGAACTGGCAGCTCAAAAAGGGCAAGAGTCGACTGATTGTAATTTGAGAGTCCACTGTCATCAAGTGAATAAATGCTGTACAACTGATGAGCTATAATAAAGGGACAATTTTGCTTTTACACTGTGTCATTCCTGAATCTGATTTAGTTTGTATTTACAATGGATCCATGCTCTATGTAACAAACAGTTTGTATTGGCCTATATGCTCCTGATAGTAGTACTGTCCCAGTGAACCTCTTGACTTAGAAAGGCAGCTGGCATGCCCCTAGTCAAAGCCTATTTCCAACCAAAGAGTGGTTAACATGCCTCTGGTTGAAGCTCCCCTTTTACCAATATTGCGATTCAAAAGACAACTGGCATGCCCCTGGTTGGAATATGAGTAAATGCTTTGCAAAGCGATGCAAAATGCGAAAGATGCATGATCGCAAATGCTGAATGTCAATTGATTTTTACAGGTATAAAATGGAAACAAGTTTATGCATGGTTTATAAAAGCTAGTGCCCTCAACGCCAAGGAATTTTTTATTGCCTGCTACAAAGAACGAAAATGTCCTCGACTCACGTGACACTACCTGGATCCCTAGGTTTATGATGGCTCTCACTTAATCAATAGACTTTTGGAATAAAACGGGCTCCATTCCAAACTCTTAGGGCCCTATACCTACTTTTTTCAATAATTCCTTTTTCTTTTACTCCCTTAAAGGCATGCTGACTTTCATAATCCCTACTTGGAGGTAATGAACACCTAGGCTGAAGGGTGGCTGCTCTTTTCAGTTTAACTTTAAGGGGTGGCTAGTCCCTTTGTAAATGTAGACTTGGTAGGTGTATGCTTCAACTCCTCTCCAAGAAGGACTATAGAGATAGGGATGCCCGTATGTTTCTCTCATTGGAGCCAACTTCTATCTTCAACTTCTATCTTCTCATTTCTTTTGTGCTCCGATGTCTATGTTTTTTCCTTGGCTCATACTCACTCACGACCTATCATTTTTCCTCCCTCTTGTGGTATAGGCCTCTTGGGAATCTGTACATTTCGTTCAATTCCCCATAAATAGTTACTCCCTCGCTCCATAGGTCACACAGGTAGTAACACATGAAGAGGATCAAAACTCTTCCTAAGCAGGCTGGCATTCCGATTTTCTTCATCAGGCAATGGTTATGCTAATGTTTCATGTTATAATTACAATGCAAACGAAAAGAAAGTAAAAATACGTATGCTGTATCATGCGTGATGTAGATGCAATAACCTAAACGGCAACTAAGAAACAAAGAAATGCATGATTGTGCTTTGTAGGGTCCGGGATTGGCTGAGGATCATTGGTAGTACTTTTTCAGATAGGAAGCGTTAACAGGCTCTGACTGCTCCCCACGATCCATATCCTCAAGAATGACTATGCTCCTAGACAGGGCTTCTTTCACAATAAATGGTCTATGCCAGTTGGGCCTGAACTTACCTTGGGCATCAGGTAAGTGAATGGTGCAAAACTAGATCACCCGACACAAAATTTCTAGGCCGAACCTTCTTCTGATATGCTCAGGCCACTCGCTTTTGATAACATTAGGTGTGGTGCAGGGCTTGTAATCTGTGCTCGTCAACCAAGTCTAGTTGAACATAGCGGTCTTGAACCCATTCTGCTTCATCCAGCTCTGCTTCCTTCAGTATTCTTAGTGACAGGATCTCCACTTTGAAAGGGAGGACTGCCTCCATTCCATAAACTAGTGAATACGGTGTTGCTCCTGTTGATGTTCGGACTAAGGTCCTGTAAGCCCATAGTGCATAAAGCAACTTCTCATGTCAGTCTTTGTGGGTCTCAGCCATCTTCTTCAAGATCTTTATCAGGTTTTTATTAGCTGATTCGATGGCTTCATTCATTTGCGGTCGATAAGGAGAGGATCTGTGATGCCTGAATTTGTAACCCTGAAGATAGTCCTTAACTCTCCTTGCTATAATGTTAGCTCCATTATCTGATATGATGGCGTGTGAAACCCTATATCTGGCAATAATGTTATTCTTAATGAATTTTTTTGTAGCTGCTGCTGTAACAGTTTTATATGATGCTGCCTCGACCCACTTTGTAAAATAATCGATGGCCACGAGAATATACCGATGTCCATTGAATGTAGCTGGATGAATGGCCCCGATAACATCAATTCCCCAAGTGGAAAAGGGCCAAGGTGACGAAATGCTATGTAACTGTTGTGGGGGAGTATGTATGAAGTTGCCATGTACTTGGCAATTGTGGCATTTCCGCACAAATTGGCAACAGTCTGTTTCCATAGTGGACCAGAAGTAACCCTACAACATAATTTTCTTGGCCAAGAGCACACCATTCATGTGTGGACCACATGTGCCTACATGAACCTTCAACATCAATATATTTGCCTCCTTCTTGTCCACGCATCAAAGAAGCATTTGATTGTAGGATCTTCTATATAGATGTCTTGCTCCGAGTACATATTTAGAGGCCAACCGTATCATGGTCTTCTTATTTGTTGCGGAAATGCCAGATGGGAAATCACCAGACTCCAGGGATACTTTGATGTCATGATACTAAGGCAATTCAGCTGTTGGTTCTGCTTCTTGAATGTGCATGCAATGTGCAGGCTACTATACGCAAGTGACTGAGATATCCGCTACCTGGGCCTCTAGTAACGATAGCCATGGTGCTAGGGTAGCTAATGCATCTGCGTTCGCATTCTTAGCCTGCTTCCTGAAAGAAAATTTGACATCCTTGAATTCGTCAATCAGCTTCAGTAGGTGCTCATGATATAATACAAGCTTTTGGTCCTTAGTCTTCTAGTCACCATTAATTTGTGAAATAATTAGCATTGTATCTCCATATACTCGAAGCTCTCGGACACCTTGTTCTAGTGCCACTTGTAATCTCAGGATGCATGCCTCATATTTAGCTTCATTAATGGTGCATTCAAATGTCAGCTTCCTTGCAAAGGGAATTAGCTACCCTTGCGGCGTTGCTAAAACTGCACCGATACCTCTTCCTCTTTTATTGACTGTGCCATCAAAGTACAGACACCATTGGTGCTCATCTTGAGGATTTTCCAACTCAGTATCACCCATTGGAAATAGGATGTCTTCATTTAAAAATTGTGTTTGTAGTGGCTGATATTCTGGCAAAGCTAGGTCGGCTAAATGATCTGCCATCGCTTGTCCTTTCATGGACTTCTGTGTCACAAAAGTAATGTCATACTGCGACAACATAACTTGCCACTTAACGCATCTACCCACTAAGGTTGGTTTCTGGAATAGGTACTTGATAGGATCATGGCGACATAATAGTAGGACTGGGTATGCCATCATGTAATGCCTAAGACGCTGAGTGGTCCATACGAAGGATAAGCAAACTTTTTCTATGGTGCTGTATTTGGCCTCGCAATCATTGAACTTTTTGCTGATGTAGTAAATGGCCCTCTCCTTACACCCTGATTCGTCATGCTGACCAAGGACCGTGCCCATAGAATGCTGTGTGGTTGAGAGATATAATAACAGGGGCTGTCCTGGCATGGGAGGAACCAAGACTGGAGGTTTTGCCAGCATCTGCTTGATCTTGTCAAAGGCTGCTTGACATTCATCATCCAGTGTGTTTGGGCATTCTTCCTCAGGAGCTTGAATATCGGTTCACATATGGGTGTAAGTTGTGTAATGAACCGGCTAATATATTGTAGTCACCCCAACAATCCACGTATTTCTTTTTCAGTAGCAGGGGGAGGCATGTCAATAATGGCTCTAGCCTTGTGAGGATCCACTTCTATTCCTCTCTAGCTGATAATGTAACCCAGGAGCTTTCCGGAAGACACACCGAATACACATTTGTTGGGGTTGAGACGGAGCTTATACTTCCTCAGGCGATCTAACAACTTCCTTAGGCAGGAAAGGTGATCCTCGGGCTCTTTGGACTTGGTGATCATGTCATCCACGTACACTTCAACTTCTTGGTGCATGAGATCATGGAATAATGCTGTCATGGCCCTCTGGTATGTTTCACTTGCATTCTTAAGCCCAAATGGCATTACACTGTAGCATAAGACTCCCCACGGGGTAATGAAAGACGTCTTCTCCATGTCTTCTTCTACCAATCTGATCTGGTTATATCCTGAAAATTCATCCATAAATGATAACATCTTATGCCTTGCTGTGTTGTCAACCAGAATATCTATGTGGAGAAGCAGGAAATCATCTTTAGGGCTCGCCTTGTTAAGGTCTCGATAGTCTATGCACATGCGAACCGGACCGACTTTCTTTGGTGCTGGCACCACATTTGCGAGCCACTCAGGATAAAGAACGACCTTGTGGAAATTGACTTTATGCTGTTTCATGATTTCCTCTTTAAGCTTCTATAGCCACTGAGGTCGCCATCTGCGAAGCTTCTGCTTGACTGGCTTCGAATTTGGTTTGAGTGGTAATGTGTGTACTACCAGCTCAATGTCTAGGCCAACCATGTCGTCGTAGCTCCATGCAAAGACATCCACATGTTCTTTTAAGAAAGTCATAAACTCTGCCTTTGCTTGTGGTGATAATTTGGCACTAATGCGTGTTTCTTTAACATCTTCTGGCATGCCAATGTTGATGAGCTTTGTCTCTTCATCCACATGTAGATTAAGGCCCTCTGGGTCATTATCGTGAGGCTGAAATTGCGAAGGCGCATCATCATCAATCTCGGCATCGGCACCATCTGCCTTAATGACCTCATCCTCCTCTTCATAGGCAATAAGCTCCAACAGAATTTCCTACTCAAAGGTTGGATCTGTGATGTCAACCGAGAGGATTTCTTCCGATTTCGTGCCCTGATGGCGCTTTATGACAGTCACAGTGACTTTTGTATTCTTGTAACGGCACCGTGCGACCTCTCCTACTACTCGACTGTCCGGTCTAGCTGAGGACCTGGGGCTTCCTGCTTCTGAGGTTGATGCATCTCTATTCACATGTTTTGATTTTTTGGGATTTTTAGATTTTTTTTTTATTATTTTTTATGTATTTTCCACACTATTTACAAAAGTTGCTGCATGCTGGCGAACGTTCTACTACTGATTGATGAGACTGCTGCCGCCTGTACGGCCTCTTGAGCCTAGCTCAGGTTGTTTTTTTTTGCTCCTCACCCTTAAGGTGAGGCTTAAACTGCTTGTACCAGCTAGACTTGCCTCCCGGCTGACAGGAGATTAACTCCATTGGTCTAGTACACTCTCTTTCTAACTGAAGGACCATGATTGAAGCTTGGTCTCGTGGTGGTACTGGTGATTCCGACTATGGTAGTGAAACAACTGCTTTCCCTTTCCTGACTCTGTCGTGCTCTGCTAAGTCTTCTGCGAGCACCTCCAATTGTTCTTGGAATAAAATGTCCAAATCTCCAACTATATCATCTGTCAGGCTGCTCTCTGAGTCTGTCTTCTGATCTGGATCTTGCACTGCTGCTGCCTGAGACGCCGTTGATTGTTTTGACTCTGACAACACAGCACAATTCTGGAATTGCTGACAGACCTGCTCAATACTCTGCTTTAACTTTGCCTGATCATCCTCTGTATAAAACTCCTCTAGACAAATCCAAACTGCTGGCGATTGTGATAATGAAACTGTGAATAGACTCTTGTTTGGGTCCAAGATGCCTGCACTGGCAAAGTTAGACAAATCGCATGGAATGATCATCCTTGGAGACTTACAGTAGTGTGGGGATCTCTTCCGATGGTATTGACGTTTAAATCCCAATCCTTCGTGCTCTCTCCATTCTTTCGCCTTGATTGGCTCGACGATCCTTTCGTATATCTCCACTTGCGACACAAGTTATCGATCATCAGACGGGGATTACTACGAATGGCCAAATGGCCGACGCACTCAAGGGGAGGAATGAAATTAACTGGCTCGAACCGTTTAACATGATACAGAACATCAAAGGGTTTAGGATTGAAGTGGACGGTTTGCGGTGCAATAGCAGAGACAGCCTCAGTTTTCTCTAAATCTTCCTCCATGACAACAACAACGTTGTCGTTCTAGCAAAACTTGATCATACGATGGAGAGTTGAGGGAATGACCTGATGCTTGTGAAGCCAAGGGCGTCCAAGCAAGAGATTAAAGGAAGGTTCAATGTCAGCGATGTAGAATTCTACGTCGAAAAGGGTTGGACCGATGGTCAGAGGAATGATTAGGATCCTAAGTGCATCGTGATGCGTATTATCGAAAGTCGTCATTCCTTTCACTGCTGGTATTATGTCTTCGGACTTGAATCTGATTGCACTTGTCGTACGCAAGGGGTAGACATTTAAACCTGCTCCGTTGTCTACCAACGTGAGAGGGATGCAAAAGCTTCAGTATTGCACAGTGATGAACAAGAGAGAATTATGATTAGTTCCTGATGGTGGCAACTCCTGGCTGGAAAAGGAGATCACTTGCAGTGCCACTATCATACCTACCATATATTCAAGGGTAGCTGGCTCAATGGTTGGGGACACATGGGTAGCTTGGAAGACTCTAAGGAAGGCCTCCCTGTGCTTGGTTGAGGTGTGGATCAGGTACCAAATAGAAATATCAGCTTTGACTTTCTTAAGCTGAGCGGTTATGTCAACTGAAGGTTGGCTGTTTGTGGTGGGAACAAGTGGCACTACTCTTGGTGTGGGTAGTTGCGGGGACTGTGCTTGCAATTGGATAGGAGCTGGTACTACGGGTGCTAGTGGTCTAGATGGTAGGGCTTGCGACTGGATGGGGTTTGGTGTTGGAGGATTAGGTCTGGATGCTGGGGGTTTGTACACCCTACCTAATCGCGTTACCTCTACACACATTTCTATGGCGTAATTATATGGAACACGATGGGTGTCATGAGTAAGGGTGATGACAACTGAGGGACGAGCCACTAACTGTATAGGCATGGCTGGAGGATGCCGGTAACTCTGAGGTGCTGGTGGCTGATTTGGCTCAGATTGTGGCCAGGCTTGGAGACAAATTGGTGCCAGTGGCTACGGATGTACGATGGGCGGTGCCACAGTGTACTCTGACTCAACAGTAGGACGAATCATACTAACTGACTCCTCGGAACCACCGAGGAAAAACCGATATAACTGGTGAGGAAAAGGAGATGACACATCATGAATTAGATCAGTGGGACAAAAAGGAGATGAGATAGAATCAAAAGGAAAAACAGAATTGACTCTCGAGGAACCTAATGCTCCCGAGGCTGGATGCTGTGGTAAAGGCTGGCTAACTATGTTGGGATGTGCAGGTGGTGCTTGTGCGGCTGCTGAGGTGGGCACTGGACCTGCCACCTGCATGCTAATCATGATGACCTTCTGATCAATCAAATCATGGATAGCATCCCTCAGTGTAAAGCAATTGTACGTCGAGTGGCCTGCGACCCGATGGAAATTACAGAACGCATTCGTATTATACTAGGCAAGAAGTGGACATGATGGCAAGCAAATCTCAGGCAACCTCAAAAGAGATGCGACTTTTGAGAACACCATGCTCAATGGCTCCACCAATGGGGTATAGTGGCGCCTGTCACGGCGTTGTCGCTTTGGCTGTGGATGTGCCAATGGTGGGCACATCCTAATCGGTGGGGTAGGGTATACTGGAGTGGCAGTGGGGGTGATGTGTGATGCATGGGGTGCTCTAGGTGTAGGTGTAGGTGTATAAACTACTTGGCACTGAGGGGCTGGATGGACATCTACCGGCACAGTAGGGGATCTAATGTAAGAAACTGTATTCTTAGAGGGATCCCGCCTCTTAGGTGGAATTGTGTTGGGGCTGTTGTTGTTGTTGCTACTGCTAGCGCCACTATGTGAGGAAGTGGCCAGTTTGGCAAATACAAAGAGTGCTGGAAAACTACCGCCGCGCAGTGAACTCTCAACACGGGCACCTGTCCAGAGCAAAGCAGAAAAAGTGGTGACTGGTTGTATGTTGAGCAGAGCCCCGACTGCTGGCTATGCTCCTTGAATTACAATCTCAATAGACTCCTCGTTTGAGGGTCTATCTTTGACCTGCGAAGCCAAGGATTGCCATCGTCCAACATGCTCCCAAAATGCTTCTTGGGGCCTCTGCCTAATTGCGACCAAGTCCCCGTGTTTTAGGACTAGGTTGAGGTTAAAGGAATACTGTTCGAGGAACGCCTGTGTGAGGTTGTCCCAAGTCCTGATGGTGGCCATGTTAAGGGAGGTGAACCATTTCAACGCGGGCCCTGTAAGACTCTTTTGGAATAGGCAGATGAGCAGTCTCTCATCAGCTTGAAGCTGGGCGAGGTCTCCGCAATAAGCTTTAATGTGTAAATAGGGCAGCCTCTACAATTGTATTTCTCGAACTCCGGGATATGAAAGTTTAGAGAAAGAGTCGCCTCTGGAAAATAACAGAGGTCCCAGAATTAGTAAGACTGGCGGGCCCTACCCTACACTTGTCAGAGTGTTCACTCCAAATCGTTTACCCTCGTAAGGAGAGCGTTTGGAGCTACTGTAGTTGTGGATTGTGTAGCAGATGTAGGTGTCGCGTATACCATATGGGTTGCCCCTAAAGGCTCCTCCGGATCCACCATTCCACCTTCTGGTGCTACGGGAGGATGGCCAGTGTACCCGTGCATAGGTACTGTGGGTTGAGGTACAAAAGAAGATGCTTGTGTTTAGTACAGGGGTGAGGATAAGGGGGTGCTACAGGGGGTGCAGAATGCGGGAGCAAGAGCTGTTGGACCGGAATGACATCGAAAACTATGCTCATGGCGGGCTGTGCTGGTCACCAGATAGTGGAGATGCAAATTGTGGTGGGTGCTGTGGTGGTGCTGTAGAAGGCAATGTCGATGCCCCTATTGCTTGGGAGACAAGGGACGGCAACGGCTATGGGGGTGGTGCTATGGGTGCAAACTGTGGGTTGAGGTACAAAAGAAGATGCTTGTGTTTAGTACAGGGGTGAGGATAAGGGGGTGCTACAGGGGGTGCAGAATGCGGGAGCAAGAGCTGTTGGACCGGAATGACATCGAAAACTATGCTCATGGCGGGCTGTGCTGGTCACCAGATAGTGGAGATGCAA
>JAMKQA010063139.1:0-13477 GCA_024699735.1 Posidonia australis
GAATCCTTACCCATCCTCTGGTTAGCAGACATCCAACCTTCCCATGCATTCATCCTTTTGTGGTTTTCCTCGTCTTTCCCTTAAAAGACTAGGTGACGACTCCTTCCCTTTTCTTTTCTTTTTCTTTTATCCTATCCTTGCACCTTCACCATCCTGGCATGGTTGTGGTCTCCTCCCCACCTCTCCCTCCGGGTCGGGCATGGTCACACTAGGGCTTATGTGATTTTGTGTGTGATGCACTGAATGGAGTATTCAGTGGCACTGTTTTGGATGTTTGAGCCGATCTGGCTGTACTCCCGAGGGACATGAGCCAGTAGGTGTCTTACACTTGGTGCTAAAGCCTATAATTCTAGTTGTGTTTACTTTGCTGTGGTG
Source organism: Posidonia australis (assembly GCA_024699735.1). Classification (NCBI taxonomy): domain Eukaryota; kingdom Viridiplantae; phylum Streptophyta; class Magnoliopsida; order Alismatales; family Posidoniaceae; genus Posidonia; species Posidonia australis. The sequence goes on from JAMKQA010063139.1 coordinate 376, forward strand.
TCTTCTAGGTGAGTTTGACACTCAAAGGATGTTTTGTTGGTGTTTTCTTGGATTGTGGTCGTTGGATGAGAGTAGTGCTCGTGAACCCAAATGCTCTCAAGGTGTTTTTCCTGGGCCTAACAGGAGAGCTGTCGAGGCTGTGTTTTGTTTGTAGTTTCTTGACCTTTGATTTTTGTGTCACTGCTAGACATAGTGTTTCTTGAGTTTTAAAGGATATTTAATGGTTTTTAAAAAGGTTTACCAAAAATAGAAAGTTTTAGATGGAGAAAGATACATATTTGAAAATGGTTTTGAAAAGAGTTTTCCGATACTTTATGTTTGCGTTGGGGGCCGAGATACCTAAGGCTGAAGTTAGTTGGGTTTTGGAGATATGACACTCCTTGACTGTTGTTTCGAGGCTAAGGTTGTGATCCGTGGGTTGAGGTGTTTCATAACTTGATGAGGAGGTATGATACTCCTACTGTCACTGTGAGTACTGAGGCTTGGGTGTTGTTGAGTGTGGAGATATGAGACTCCTTCCTGAGCACTATGTGGACGGCGCCATGAGGAGGCATATCCTATGGTGGTCAATGCAAGTGGGACGCACGCCTCGTAGCTGGTAATGTCTTGAGAGACAAGACTGCCTTCCTAAGAGGGGTTAGCTTTGTTGAGAGTTCTCCAGGTGGGAGAATCGCAGAATGATGATCGTTCCTGCATAGGGTGGCTTCACTGTGGCAGTGCAAATGTCATGGTCGCTCCTCTGTAGACTAATTGTGGTCAGTGCTATCTGCTTGGTGCCGGACAGTTCAACACACTATTTCTGTTTATGCTTTGTGTGGAGTTCTGGTTCAGGAAATCATGCTCTGAGCCTAGAGGAGGTTGTGGTATTGGTGCCTTTTGAGACATAGTGTTTTAGGAGCGGTGGCTCCATTGTTTTGGGAGCAATGGCACCGTAGTTTAGGAGCAGAGGCTTCGAGACTTGGTGTTGTGCTTGGGTCTAGAGGGGACCATATTGTGCAGAGTAGAGGCTCTATAGTTGTAGTTTTTGGGCTTAACTTGGCAAGAGTGGCCATCTCGAGCGTGCATAAAAGAATTTGAAAGAGCATGCACATGATTTTGAACAGGAAAAGAAAAGAATAGTTTTAAAGGCATGATTTTGTGATTTTGTGGCCTGCCGAGCAGTGGTAGACTGCTTGATTTAGTGTTGCAGCATTCGAGAGGGATGCTAGTGCTTGTGTACTAGCCGTCAGTAGATTGCCCTTTTGGTTTGGCAACATCCGGGTGTGATGCCTGTGCTAGGTTGCCCTCGGCATAGGTTGCCGAGTTGTAGGTGGTGTGCGTGTTAGGTGACCGTTAAGTGGTCACTCACGTGTACTTTGTTTTGTGTGTTTTGGCAAGTGTAGGATAGTAGCTGTTGGTAGCCAGTGCATATAAGAGGAGTCATGCCACCACACATCAGGGATCTAAGTGAGTGTTAGTTTAGTTTTATTTCTGTTGTTTAGTGATTTTATTGTACTGTTGAAAGTACTTAGCGTTAGTTGCATTATTAGTGTAATTATTGGTTAATAATAAAGATAAAATAAATAATTAAATAGAAATTTGTAGCTAGGTTTAGTGGTAGCAACTTAGAGGTCGTTACAAGATGAGTTTTAGCATAGTACACATAGTTTGGAGTCTCGTAGTTGCATACATAGATTCTTGATCATTGAAATTACTGTTTACCATTTAATTTCCTATAATTTAATTTGTTTTAAATTATTTTAGAAATTGGGAGCGTTACAAATTTGCTGTCACAATTTGGTAAAAACCTATGATTTGCAATAGGCACACACATTATGTGCACATTTTATAGCATGTGGTAATTAATTTTATTTTTTTATTCTTTTCATGCCTTTTGAACAAGACACTTTGTCTCATCAATTGAATAAATATTATTGTTAACTAGATTCTTGAATATTCCTAGATCTAAGAATTTACCATTTCATATTCAAAGATTAGGAAAATTCTTTTTGTTTAAGACTTTACTAATCAATTAAGGTAGCATTTGGTAACGCTTATGGAAAAACAGATTATTCTCATAAGTAGCATTTTTAAAAAAGCTAGTCTTCACAGCTTTTTATAATCAGCTTATTTGAAAGCTTTTATACACAAACAAAAAGCTAACGTATTGAAATAACCTAGCTTAAGAAAAACTGTTTGGTTCAGCTTTTCAAGAATAAGCGCTTTTTTTCGTAAGCTGGTTCTAATAATCGTTACCAAATAGACCTTAAGAGTTAAGACTCTCTAAACTACGATTTGGGATTTATTTAACTATTTCTATTTTTAGTATAAATTATTTTCTAAGATTATTTATGATTAAGAAATCCCAATTATGTTGTGATTATTGTTAAATGTGATTAACACTTTTTTGATTGAATTAGGCTATTAATCACTGATCCTTTTCTGGGAGAGTGTAGATTGAGTTCTTAGATTTGTGTTTTTAGTATTAGTCTTTCTAAGTGATTCTTGATTGAGATTGATCTCAATTTAAGATTTTCGTGACTTTTTGGCACTTTTACACTCAAATTGAGGTAGATTCTATCTTTGACTTAGGTTTACGTTTTATCCTAAGTAGACTTTTTAGAATGTCTATTCCCTAAGTGGATATGTTTTGAATATTTAAGTTGTTGGCTTTAACTACTTGCCCTTGAAATAATGTCATGATTGTCAATTTACGTGGTGGTTCATGTTACCTATTCATTGTTAAACTCTTCGATTCGGATGATAATGACGATCTAACATTGACCTTGTGCCATGATGTGACCAGTTGGAGTGTAAGTACAGGAAGATTTTGCCATGTATGGGGTTGGGACCTAGACTATCAGAAAAAGCCTAAGTCGGTCGGACTGTTGTGCTAAACCTTAGGTTTGTCTCTAGTGTCTACATCCAATGGTGCAATGTTCTTATTAGTTTAATGTTGTACTCAAGTGGATGATTCAATGTAGGGAAACAGATGTTTAAAGGCTATTTAAGATTTCGACTTTAACTACCCACCTGTGGGACAATATCATAATTACTAGTTGACGTGGTGGTTCATGTTATCTATTAACTGTTAAGCCTATATTTCGAAAGGTACCAGTGATCTGATATTGACCTCATGCCATGTTATGGCCTACTCGAGGGTCAATACATAAAATGGAATGTATGATTTGTGAATTTTGTAGGGATTTGAGTGCAAATTTGACATTTTATGATAATACTTCTATCCAGGATGCCTAGTAGACCCTAATCTTAATTGAATAAGTCTAATATACTATTTTCTAACTTCTCTAGGCTTATGCATGATTTTTTGTAATTTTATGATGGAATTATGATAATGATAATATAAAAACCATGTATTTAACAAAAATCTGGAAAGATGAAAACTAGGTCGAAACGGGGTGTCTACAGATGCCCCTCTTTTTGGTGAAAGTGCATATGAACTTGATAACGGGAGCTTGACAAAGGCATCTATCTCAACCTTAGTTGCATTTCTATAGGCCTATATGGATGTGTTAGTCCAAATCCATAGGTTTGGCATATGAACTTTGATCCATGGCCGATTTGGAAAAAAAAAGCAACTAAAAGGCATGACATAGAACTAGAGCAGTCATACATTGCAAGGGTTTTGCTAACAAGGATGTGTGGTAGAAAGTTGAAGTTCTTTGTCGTCTACTTACTTACCTTGAGATAGCCTGCAACAAAACTCTTTTGCTCTACCAAAGATATTAGTCACATAAACATTGATATTTGAAAGGATGTGCTTCTTCTCGACTTTTGTAGGTCAAGCCATTATGATACTAAGTTTATGTGAAAATATTGACTTTTCCATGAATATGTTATGAACTTCTATTTCTATGAAATGATTTTTATTATTATGAAATTTATGACAATTTTCTTTTATGGATGAGTTTTTGATGGTTTTACTACCAATTCATTAGGCCATTAGAGACCTAAGATTGGGTGAGTTTAAGGTGTCCCAACATCAAATTGATTTTCAGGTCTAAGTTGTGACCTAACGTTCAATGAGTTTAAGGTGTGGTTCCCAGCACCATTGATTTACGTCTGTAATAATTTTTTATTACAAATTTGGACTATGAATGAGTTTACAATGTTGTTTCCAATACTATTAAGTTTGTAATAAAAATTATGCTTATTACAAACTTGGATTATGGATGAGTTTATAGTGTAGTTGCCGACACAATAGTTAAATTTGTAATAAAATTTTTGTTTATTATACACACCAATTATGGATGAGTTTATAGTGTGGTTTCCAACACTATTGTGTTAAGTTTGTAATAAAATTTCGTTTATTACAAACTTGGAGTTTGAATTATCATAAATCCCATGACTTGAATTTCTCGAGTCACTTAGGTTTGATAAGTTTATAAGTTTGTAGTGAAGTTTTATCATTTCAAACTTTGTGAGTTTTATATAAGCCCCTTTGGGCTTGATGAGCTCATAACAAGTTTGTAATGAAATTTTGTCATTACAAACTTTCAAGATTTTTGCTTGGCTAGTAATTCAGAACAAAAATCTAACAAAAGAAAATTTGCTAAAAAGATCTTGGGCTGGATCCCCTCTATGCACTTTTTGTTTAGTGAATATTGAGCATAATAATCATCTGTTTCTTAATTGCTCTTTTGTTAGAAAAATTTGGGATTTCTTGCTAGCATCAGCATTATACCCTGGATTTTTCTCTGTGGTAGATATATTCCTATCTGTCCCTAATCTCAAATTCTATTTGCCTTATTCTGGGTGGATTATGTTGGTCCAAGTCATCCTCTGGTTGATTTGGAAAGAAAGGAATAATCGGATCTTCAGAAATTCATGTAGTTCAGTTTATGATATTATCTGTGATATTATTTATTTCATGAATCTCTGGATAGACAATCTTGTTGCAGGATTTGAGAAGGAGGAGATGAGGCATTTCATGTCAGCTATTGCTGCTCAGTCAGCTGACTCCTCCAACCTTTCTATCCCACCCTCCTCCAGAATTCCTTCTGGAGCTGACTCTTTGCCCCTTGATGACTCAGGGAGGGGTCCTCTGCCCCCTGATGGTCTTTGATGCTTCCTTTGATAAGCATTTGCAGTTTTGTCTACTTGGTGTAACATTTGGACAAATTATTTTTTGGACTACTTGCCTATGGTGCTGTAATATTCTATACAATACTATGTTTTTCTTACTAGGCATTTAAAGTAGATGAAATACATATCTAAACTTTTACCAAAAAAAAAAAAACTTTCAAGATTTTGTCTTTTTTTCTCAAGCCACTCGGGCTTGATGAGTTTTGTAATGAAATTTTTTTTCATTGCACACCCTTAGGATTTTTCGAGTCAGTTGAGCTTGAAAACTTTGCAACAAAATTTTATCCTTACAAACTTTGAGTCTTATAGTAAATGAACATAAATCTAAATGTCCCTTTTGCAGATGAATGCTGCAGAAGGTTACCTCAGGTCCCTGTGCTACCACGTAGGGGTCGCCATAATCCCAATGGGGTGGTACACCCCAAGTGTCTCCTGCAGCATGATGATTTCCATACTTCATGCGTCGGACGACAAGAAGGGCTGGTGAGTGTTAATTTTATTCGTTTTGTCTATTCTGTTATTTATTTTGTTCCATATAGTAAAGAGAATTTCTTTTGTATGTAGGATTATTCTGAGCCTACCTGGAAATCTTGTTAGCAGAATGCTCACAAGTGGTATAGTGCTTTCTCTCCTCATGCTAAGAAGGGTAGGATAGCGGGTTCCGCCTTAGATCGTACGTTTCAGGTTGATTGGATGCGTGGGGTTCGAGGTTATGCTTTAGTCTTGGTTGTGAGATGGAGGACTGAGACAAGCACATTCCATCTCGCATTCGGTGAGATGACTATTACTCTGAGAGATTGGGTCATGATTATGGGATTAAACTTTGATAGCATATATGTATGTCATTGTATCAGTGAGGATGTTGATCTTTGGGAACCCCTTTTAGGTAAGAAACCAGGAATCACTGATCTTCATAGCCCACGTTTGTGCCTAGCTTTTGTAGAACAGGAACCACGTATATGGTAAACCACACCCACGTTCACTCCACTCTACATGGTTGTATCCAGAAGTTTCCACTGCCACCGCTTAACCTTGTTGTAACTCAAGATCATTGTATCCACTTGTGTATATGTATGTAACATCACCACAGTAATGAAAAGTATTTGTGATTTCCATTTCTACTCTCAATATGGTATCATTCTCCTTCTAGCTCCTAGGTCTCTCCTCTTTTCTTCTCTTTCCTATCCTTCTTTCTTCTCTTTTGCATCCACTAACTTATCATCTAGTTTCCCTTCTTTCAGTTCATTCTCGATGGTCTCCACTCATTCCTACACCACTACTACTCTGCCCATCACTCTTCCACCATTGGTTCCTGGTTTCATCGCTCCTACAGCTCCTCTTCTCTCGTTTAATTTTGCTCATCACTTTCCTCTGTAAATGCAATGCACCACTTACCTCAACTGAGTGGCACAGTTCCGTGACATTCTCCTCATTCATGATTTCCTTTCCCTTATAGATCCTCACACCCTAGTGCCTCTTGCCCATCTTGATGATCTTCCCAACATACTTATATTCTCTGGTTCAAAAATGACAAGCTCGTCCTCAGCTAGATACAAGCTACCATTGCTCCTTCCATTCAATCCAACATCATGCATTGCATCACTAGTTGTGAAGTTTGGGATCTATTATGTAACACCTACAATTTCAATTGTGTAGTTTATTGACCTGAAGTTGTGTATACCCAATGCATTTTCCTAATACGGAAATTTCAGTTGTTTGGACCAGAACTAAGTTTTCATTTAATTGGATTTGAAGACTTTTGGGATCTAGGATCCCCTTCCTCCTCTACGTGAGCCACACCTACAAAAAAAATAGAGAGAAAGAAAGAAAGAAAGAGGGAGGGTGAGGGAAAAAAGAGAGAAAGGAGGGCCACTGCTTACCGATTTCCCATCACTGTCTATGTCACCAGTCTCCTGCCACTACCGCCATGCTCCCCACAATTGCTGCTACATAGGGAAGAAAGAAGAGGTGTAGGAAGGAGGAGAACAAAGGGAGACTGAGAGAGGCAAACTAAGTGGAAGAGGAGGGAGAGGAGGCCATCAATTTGTTGTCGTTGAGCTCGTTGTGTCGTCGCTATCCCGTCAATGTCGCCACTACCATGACGAGAAGAAAGGTGAAGAAGAACCTAGAGTAGATCATGTAGGATCGAATGACTTTTCTAGAGAGGGAGTGAATAAAGAATTTTAATTTTAAATATTTCCCTTCCCAATTTTAGTTATAAATCAAACAAAATGAGGTGTTTTAATTAATTAAAACATGCAACTATTACACAATCAAATTTGAAAGTAAGATTATTTTCATGTACAGGAAGGGAATGAGGGAAATTGAATACACATGTAATTTATAGTGGTTCGGTCAAACCCTAGCTTAGTCCACTTCTCAAGACCGTCTTGAGATTTTCCCTTATACTTAAATAATAAACACTTACTTGTGTTGACTGTCCCACTAACCTAATCCTTGCTCCTTCCACTTCTCGCATCTTGAGAAGCTAGAGCTTCTTCTTGCAGCTTTTCAACAGATGAATTCCCTTTCACAGAGCGCTTTTAATTTGAGATTACAACATCAGGCTTATGTAAAGAAACATGGGACAAGGTTGAGCACAATAATCAAGGGTTACAAGTAGATCAATGAAATGTATGTACTATCACAGCTTGTAGGGGTCCTATTTATAGCTAAAGGACCATTAAAAAATGTGTTTAACGACTATAAAAACGATCATAAACGGCTAGTCTATCAGTATGTCGTTTTGTCCTCTGGAATACCATTTGTGTCTTCAAACTGCAACTCTCGGATCATTAGGTATGCCGGAATTATTTCGTTATGTCGAATCCTCCTGATTCAATATACCGTTTGACTATGGTATGTCGTTTTGTCTTCAGCATTATCTCCACATTCTTTTTCAGAGTTCTGTTGCTTGTACCGGTTTTCCTGATACGGTATGCCGATTCCAGTATGCCATTTTTGATTCTTTTATCTTTAATTCGGAATGCCGATACTTGTGTCGTTTCTTCCTGATTCGGTATACCGATTTAGTTCGGTATGCCGAAATAGTTCTTCTTTTGTTTTACAACCAATTTGCTAAGTATAACTTTACATATTCATTTACAACATATTACATAAAGTTTACATAACTCAAGTAATTACAATTCTTCAACCTTATTTTTCATTCATGAAACTATACAAAAAAATCATTAGTCCAAGTGTAATCATCAAAACATAATATATTTCTAACAATCTCCCCCTTTTTGATGATAACAAAATCAAAATATCAAATATGAGTTCTAAACATACAAGATAAGAATTTTCAATAACCTCCCCCTTAAACTAAGCTCCCCTTATGAATTTTTTAAATAACCTTCAATAACCTCCCCCTTAAACTAAGCTCCCCTTATGAATTTTCTAAACATATGATACATTGTTAATATTGATATTTTTATATACATTATATTTCTCCCCCTTTTTTGCATAATCGAAAAGATATGATATGTTATGAAAAACTCTCCCCCCTTTGAGCTATAGACAATATATAGAATCAATATCAATCAACCAAGACAAACATAAGAAGTCAAAACATTGATAAAGTCATTAATAACTCAAATCAGTTACATAAGATGTTCAAATATCATAAAAATGTAAAGATACAAGCTAATGATGCTACAACAACTAATCTAAGGAGAAGGTGGATTGATGTGTTCAAGAATATCCTGGTGATATTATAGACACCTCAATTTTTTGATTTTGTAGGATGGAAATGTGGTGGCTAAGCTCTAACCCTAATAGGACCCATTAAATTCATGGAAGCCCACATAGGCCCATTAAACCCTAATTGAGCTTACTTGGGCCCACAAGACTTATTTGGGCCCATTTAGCTTTTTTTAAAACCCATTTTGGCCCATTTAGCTCCATTTGGGCCCATAGGGGCCCACAAGGCCCACATAGGCCCATTAAGCCCAATTGAGTCCTCCTTGGCCCTAAAGCTCGTGAAGGCCCTTTAGGCCCACTTAGGCCCATGAAAGCCCATCAAATCCACCAAGGCCCATTAAGCCAACTTAGGCCCATGAATCAACCCATCATTCAACCCATTTCTTCTTCTTCTTCTTCCAAATTAACCAAGCCAAATACCACGATTCAACCCATCATGTCCCTCCTCTTCCTCAACATTAACAACCAGTAACAACCCAACATCCATCATTTCAGATTCCACAATCACGTCCAGCCCATCTCACCACGTAGACCAGCAGCAACCAGGCTCGAGCCAGTGCCACCGGATGTGTTGTCGCAAGCCCAAACAGCCGTTGATCACTGTCGGCGCGCGGGCAGGCAAGATGGTGGTGCGTGGGGGATAGCTATGATGCTAGTTTGTTATGGGATGTCGGGTTCTGTTGTGGTTCGTTACGACGTGTCATTCTGGGTTGTTGGGTTCACCTATAAAAGGGGAGGTAGAGGCAGTGTATTACAAGGTTGGACCGCACGAGAGAAAACTGAGAGCAAGGGAGAGAGGAGCAGAGTGCCAGAGCCATCGCAGAGAGGAGCGACAGCCGCTTCCAGAGCTCCGGTGAGGCTTCTCCAGCCAGGTACACCCCTTGATCCCTCCTAGCTTTTAAATTCTTAGTCCTCTAGGTCTCCTTCTCTTCTTGGAGTGTTTCCAAGGGATCCAAAGTGATCCCTTGGCCAGCGGAGCTCCGCCGTGCCACGCCGTCACCGCTCCCCAGCGACAGAGGTGGGGGGGCAATCCAGAGAGTCTCCGGGACCCCCGAGCCCTCTCTCCTCCTCCTCTGGTCATCCTCGAGCTTCTCCGCTCCTTGGATCGCCGCTCCACCACTCCCGACAGCCCCGTACGAGATCGCCGGAGAATACGCCATTCCCGCCGTCGTTGGAGAAGACGATTGGAGCCAGAGAAGACGTCGCGTCTCCCGCATCTCCGAGCCGCTCCGAGCCTCCAGAAACACCCCTCGACATGTCCCCAGCACTCCGTAGCATTCAGATCCACACCACGAGCCCCTTATCGTCGCAAAGACGTAGCTCACCGGAGAGGAAAGCGTCGACGGTCGTCGGAGCACGCCTCTGCTCCATCCTCCCTCATTCTACTCCAAGAGAAGCATGGAAGCTCCCTGACGCTCCATGATGCCCCCACGACACCTAGATCGCCGCGCCGTAGTCCCAACAACCCTCCTTCTTCCCCGACGTCGTCGCCGGAGCACCTCGACGGCGAGGTAGGTGGGAGGCCCGCTCCCATCGTTGGCTGCTCGATCCACTCCGATGGATCATCTCCTCTCACTCCTTTCTTGCTTCCCCTGAAGTCTGATCTAAGATCAGACCACGGGAAGCCCTTGTTTGCCCCCTCCGACGGTCGGCGGCGGAGAGCTCTGTCGCCGACGACCGTCGTTTCTTTTTTCATTTAAAAAAACAATTTAAAACATTTTATTTGAATAAACTTCAGAAACATTATTTTTCTTTCATTTAGGTCCTTCTGGCATTACTTTTAGGTCCTTTTATTACAATTAGGTTCTTCAGTCATTTTTCTTAAATCTTTCGAATAAAGTTTTAACTGAAAATATTACATGTTTTACCCTGAATATTTAAAATAATGTTTTCTGAGTTTAAAACTTTAATAAAAGCCCTCCAGTTCTTTTAAAATGCTTTTTGCTTTAGACAAATTGCATAAAAGCCCCTGAGCTTTCTCAAATTCTTTATGGAAGTTTATTTTTTCTGTAGAAATTGCGTAGAAGCACTTGTATTCTTTAAAATGTTCCAGAATGCATGTTTTTGCTGGTTAATTTGCATTTAAACCCCTGGACTTTGCAGAAACTTTCCAGAATGTTCATTTCTTTGGTTTATTTGCATTTAAACCCCTGGAGTTTTTGAAAACCTTTCTGAAGCATGTTTTCTTAGGGTAAATTGCACTTTAACCCTCTGTCTTTAATGAAATTCTTCTAGATGTTTTATTCTGCTGGGTAATTTGCTATTTAGCCCCTGTACTTCATTGATTTTACTCTGAATGCCTGTTTTCAGGGGTACAATGGCCATTTTGCCCCTGAAACTTCCTAGATCATTTCTGAGACATTTTTCTTGCATTTTTACCCTGATTTTATGCAGAATTGATTTAAATGCACGTTTCGATGGTAAAATTGCATTCTGACCCCTAGTGAACTTCATTTTGACTAGGAATGCACATTTGACCCTAGATTTCTTCATAATTGCATAGAATGTGTTTTCCTAAGTGTTTTTGATGATTTGGGCTTCAGAACTTTAGTTTTCCTCAGAATTTGGGCTTTTTGCACAAAACCCCCTAGATTTCTCATATTTACATTTTGCATGACTTTTCACATCTTTTTGCATGGATTTTCCCATCATTTCTTCCCGATTTTGCATATGTTTTCCTAGCTTGATTTCGGCTTGGTTTTCTCCCCATTTTCCGGATTTTCCTCGATTTTCCGTGGTTTTCACTTGTTTTGGTTTTCCATCGCCCGAGGGCGTACAGTAAAAGGCTTGTCAAAGCTGACATTGTCCCGAAATGAGGATTATTTTCCCCTTTTTGATTTTCTTGGATTTATCCTAGTTTCCGCTGTTTTACGAGACGCTTTCCTAGAATTTCACGATTTTCCTCATCGCCCAAGGGCGTACAGTAAAGCGGCATTCTCAATGCCTACATTTGTCCCTCGGATTAACTTTTTCTTTTTATTTCACTTCTTACTTTGATTTGGCATGTTTTCAATCATCTTCATGCATGAACATATAGAATAAGCAAGCATACATTTAGCAAACCATTGACAGTAGGAAACCTAGAAAGACCGAGTTTTCTCGGGCGCATGGGGGTGTCTAACCCCTTCCCCATGCATAACCAGAATCCTTACCCTTTCTCTAGCCCGTATTCATTTGTGCATTGTCCATTAGGCACAGAGCACACACATACATTTTGCATCTTATTTGTTTCTTGATTTTCTTGTGTTTTTTGGTTTTCCTCATCTTTCCATTAAAAGACTAGGTGGCGACTCCTTTCCTTATCCTTTTTGTCTTCCCTTTGGTGTTTCCAGGTCTAGTCTTTTCCTCCGGATTCACCATTTTCACTGTGACCGTATCGGATCTCCTCGTGTGTTTCCACACACTAAGTAGTAGGAGAGCCGCACAAGGGTTCCACCGCCATGGTCATAGGAACTAGCGACTCCGCTGGGGATAACCAGATTCTAACTTTCATTCTGGTTTCCCTACTTGTCTTTGGTCTATTTACATTATGCTTGTTTGCTTGTGATATTTGCTTGTACATATTTGACTAAACATGCCTTTTTTCTATTTCTTTACACTATTGCTATGCCACTGCACGTGCACATGATCTGATTCATGCTTTGTTTGTCGATACTAGCTTTTTATTCACTTACTTGGGCACAACACAAGCACATGCCACGTTTATGCCTTTTGTCTGACTCTTGGATGCCATAATTGTGTGTTTTTCCCCTTCTTTTCGAATTTGCCATGATTAGGAGAGTAGAGACATGTTTGCCTCCCTATCTGGTTAAAATGAAACACACAAATTCAGACGAACAATTAATAAGGCATAATTAGAGACAAATGCTCATAATCCCCTCTGGTTTAATAAAACGCAAGTAAAAGACACCAAAGCATATCGCATGTTTGATCATATAGGGCATGCATCTTCTTCTCTTGGTCTACCCATAGTTTGTGAAGGACGATTCTGGCAACCTGTTCTATAGCTTTGGCGTAGAGCGTGTTGTTAGTTTGTCCCCCCTTGTCCGGGGTCGTGTCGGTGCTACTAGAGGGTACAGCTCCATGCTACTGCAGGAGACGAGGCCACCAATGCACCACTCGTTCAATGCCTGCATTTTGGCCAGGATTTAGAGCGAGGACCTTACTTTCTGACCAGAGTTGAAAAACCCAAACCCATGAGTGCGTCCCATATGGTTCACTCCATGTGGGACATGCATGGTGAGAGAGAGCATGTTAGTAGCATTCATGTGCATGTGTGCCATTCATGCCACCCTAACAAACAATTGCATAGCTA
>JAMKQA010063140.1:0-12230 GCA_024699735.1 Posidonia australis
ACTAAGGTTTTTACTTTATTTAATGGATTTTAATTTCTTTTCACTTGATTAAGGTTTCAAAATTTTGATTAATTAGGGTTTTATCGAATTTTAAGTTGATTTAAGTGGATTTTAGCTGGATTAAGTGGATTAGGGTTTATTGTTGGATTTTTAAGTGAATTTAATTGGATTTTGTTTGATTAGGATTCTTATTAGGGTTTTGTGGAATTTTAGGTGGAATTTAGCTAGATTAAGCGTTTTACTTGGTTTTCAGTGGATTTTAAGTTGGATTAATGTCTTATTTGTTTTTAGTGAATTTTAATGGGTTTTAGTGTTTTATTGGGTCATGTGGGCTAGTGTGGGTCTGACTGGGACCTACGTGGACTAGGGTTTTGGTGGTCGCGACCAGAGCATCAACCGGAGGAGCCTGCTGCCAAATGAGCTCAAAATTGGGGTGTCTACAACAGGTCTTCATTACCTCATTAAATGACTCGTTTGATCCATATTTGACTTGGCAACCAAATTTGATAAGTTTTTAGCCTTAGGGTATTGAAAAACTGATATCGGGAGTTTAATATTGAACGCCTAATATTGGGAGTTTAACAACTTCAAGTCTAGGTGTTGAAAGGCTTATATTGGGAGTTTAACATTGAACGTCCAATATTAGAAGTCTAACATTGAATGCTCAATATTGGGAGTTTAACAACTCTAGGTCATTTTCCTTTCCATTCTTGTCAAACTTTCCTTTTTTAGAGTTAACATAAATCATTATCAATATTAACAAATCTTCTTGCCTTATTTAGAGGACTTTATTACCTCATTAAATGACTCGTTTGACCTATATTTAACCTGGCATCTAAATTTGATATGTTTTTAACATAAAGGTGTTGAAAGGGTGATTTTGGGCGTTCAACATAGAATACCCAATTTTGGGCGTTCTACACCTGACAACTTAGCAACGTTACATCAGCCACTTTCTTCCTTTAGAAAATTTTGAATTCAAAAAGTTTTCTTTTTTAAAAGATTCCTCTAATCGTGTGTGACACCAATTAGCCCATTAATTGATGGAATATTCTCTAATTAAACAGTTATGATTCCTAAGTGTGTTGAACTCTTCATTTTGGGTGTTTAACATAGAACGCCCAGATTTGGGTGTTCAACACTTCTAAAATGGAAATTTTTGATTGCAGTTGTATAATCTTACCAATTTTGGCTCTTTTTGCCTTTTCTAATCCTCTCGTGCCTCCATAAATAGAGGGATACCCCCAGCCTTTGGGGAGATCAAACACACATTCAAAAGAAAGGGAAATTATTTTGAGAAAAAGAGTAGAGAAATTCTAAGCATAAGCCTTCTATTAAGCTCTAGCCACGTCGCGTCATCATCTTACATTTCATGCATAACAAGGGGTTTTCTTTTCTAGTGTTTTTTTTCTTGCATACCGCATTTTATTTTATTGTATATTGTAACTAGGCATATACATTTAGTTGCAACTGAGTGGATAAAACCCTTTAGGTAAGTATTTTCCTCTTATTTCACATTCATGATTTATTTTATTGAATTGTTTACTATACATTATTAATCTGCATTCTTTTTTTTTATATTATTTTGCAAGGAAAAGAGGAGGAAGAAGAAGCTCATTAGTACGAGCACCCTTAGGTAATGCTAGCGTTGTCCTAAGGTAGCTAAACCCACATCAATAAAACATCTCCCTAGGCGAAAGCGAACCGAGAGTGGCAATCACACTAAATCCATGATCCGTGAAGTGAAGAAGTTGGATACAACCAAAAGGACACACGCGAGGTGGCGAAATGCATCAAGGCATGTAGAACGTGTACTACCTCCAAAAAATCCCGCATCCACATCTAGAAGAAATAACACAAACTTAGGGACTCAACAGAGTCACCCAAACAACCACACACGTCTTGGGATCCACCAAGTCACCCAGAAACTACAACAACCATCTAGAGACCTACTGAGTCACCTAGAGATGACAACAACCATCTAGGGAGCCACCAAGTCACCCAGAGACCACATGACAATGGAACTCAGAGCATCCTCCGCACCCACCACAAATACAACCAACGAACAACGAACACCAACAAGAACAAAGAACAAACAATACACCTCCCCCACAACGTCCTGCCTTCTCGCAGTCGTAACATGCCAAGCAGACTAATACCTACCACAGACATGCGCAGCCTTTAGGCAACACGACTCCTACCCTACATGCCAAGGTCTCCTATCCTCCGTGCCAGCACTAAACCTTGCCTAAAAAACAACTGCCATCACTCCCAGGGGAAACACGGTGCTCCTGCCACACAAATTTGTGGGTAGCACCAACCACCATGCTCTACAAGATCAAGGAACCAAGCAGACCACTCCACACGAGCGAATGCAACTTTGCACTCCGCTCCAACTACTATATCAAAGTAGTTCCACTAAGTTGGCAATCTCGAGAAATCCAACTACTAAGAAATCCTTCCAACAAGGAATCAATGTCCATCTCCAATCGAGAATGCAGATTGTCACTCCCTAGATTCCTTGTGGCCCATCGCACAATATCTATGCCGAAGTTGGCGCTAGAGCCAAAGACAATCCTCAACACCGTAAGCAAGGAAAAGCAAGAAAATCAATAAAATCAAGATGCAGGCACGCATGACATGCGATTCTACTGAGTTACCTGACCAGACATCCCTAGGCTAATGCTCTTAGATGAACCTACGCTCTAATACCAACTGTAACGACCCCCATGTCACTACCACTCAATCTAGCCACACAATTTTATTTTTCATTTTATCTTTTATTACCATTAGAATTATACTAATTATACAATTAAATCTAAGTACACTCAGTAGAAATAAATCTAAAGAACAGAAATAAAATTGAACTAAATACTCACCAGATCCCTGATGTGTGGCAGCGTGACTCCCCCTATGTGTAATAACTAAAACCAGCTCCTATCCTACACCTGCCAAAACAGAAATCAAAAGTACACATGAGTGACCACTTAAAATGGTCGTCCAAAACACACCCCACCTAACAACTCGGTACACCACACCTAGGAAGCAAGTGTAACTACGTCCTACACAAACAAGCACAGGCATCCTACCTAGATGCCGCAACACCACAACAAGGTAACCCACTATTGCATAAAAGGCAGCAAAATCTCAAGAATCATGCCTTTAAAACCATTTTTTTCCTTTTTTTTAAACCACATGCATGCTCTTTTCAAAACCTTTATGCACACTTGAAATGACCACTCTACCAAATCAAGCCTAAAAACCACACAGGCTGATCTCACACACTCTCAACGTAGATCAGATAGCCAACGATATTTGAACGCTCTCTATAGCATCTAGAACACCCACAAAAACCACTAAACACAAGCTACAGAACCTCTACTCTGCACGACACGATCCCCTCTAGACCCAAGCAACAATACCAAAACTACAGAGCCACTATTCCAATACACAACACCACACTGGCACAACACCATGGCTTCCTCTAGGTCAAAACCACGGAGCCACTGCTCCAAAACACAATACCACACTAGTGCAGCACCACAGTCTCCTCTAGACCAAAAACCATAAGTCAAACAATGTGTCGTACTGCCCGACATCATGCAGTCAATACTGGCCACAAGTAGTCTACCGAGGAGCAACTACGGTGTCTGCACTGCCACGAACAACTACCTTGTAGAGGAGTTTGTCCGTCTCATAGTCTTGCCACTACAGGACCCTCACAAGCTAACCCCACCTAGGAAAGCTACTCACTCCATCGGAGTAAGCCATCCTGTCACTCAAGATGAACCACAGGGTACGCCCATCAGCTTCCTAACTCAATGCTCCAAACCACTAGAGGCTCCTCACCATTAGGCTCAGCCAGCACCCACAAGTCTCGATGCCTGGTGACAACTAGAGTGTCTTACCTCCAGGTCTAGACAACACCTCAACCTACGAACCTTAGCCTCGGCCTCGTGAATGACAATCCTGGAGTGTTATACCTCAAGAATCCAACGAACACTTGCCTATAGCATCTTGGTCCACCGCAAATAGAAACATCAGAAAACTCTTTCCAAATCCATTTGCAAATCTATGTTTTTTTATTTCCAAAATCCTTTTGGAAAACCATTTCAAAAATCATTTAAATATCCTTCCAAAGTCTCACAAAACACCATGCCCAAAACTAGTACAAAAATTGAAAGCCACAACTACAACTTAAAACATAGCCCTGACAACTCCTTTATCAGACCCAAAAAAACCACATCTTAGGAGTGTCTGACTTCTAGAGTACCTCACTCAGCTCAGGACAACAATCCAAGAAAAACACTCAACAAGGGCTAAAAGCACAGCCTTGAAGTCTCATTCAACTTGCAAAACTGAGCACCACACAAACCACAACCAGAACTCTATGTTCTCGCGTCGAAGTGTAAGATGCCTATTGGCTCGTGTCCCTCAGGAACACAGCCAGATCAGAGCCAAACACCCAAAATAGTGCCTCTGAATGCTTCATCCAGTGCACCACACCTAAAACCACTCATTGTCTATTCTTAGGGCTAATCTGTTGTCCTAACATCCATTCTAAACCATTAAGGGAAAAACTTATTAGTACTAAGTCATATTCTCTTTTATTCTACCCACACCCAAGGTGGACTTTTACTAATTCATTTTAGGTAATCCCTAAACCATTCTAATGATTATCCTAATCATTTATGTCCATATCATTATCCCTCCAAGATTAATGTGTGTGTGTGTGTGTGTATGTGTATCTCCACATAAAACATCTAAGGAAAGGGTCTCGGTATGGTTTGGCATACCAACCAAAAATGGTTGGCCGAATCTAGGCTCAAAGGACTAATTCAGCAAACCGAAAAGGGAATGGTCGACCAAAATCCCCTGATCCAACATGCCAATTCCATTCAATCGACCAGACTAGGTGCTGTGTCAACACCCAAGACCCAGATCGGTAGACTGAAAAGGTTTAGTCAACTAAAATCTAAAGCAAGGGGACATTAAGCAACATACTGAAATAATTTGGCATGCCAAACTAGGCAATCCCTGTGCATCCAAAACTGGGATCCAAAATCCCAAACCTGCAAACACCAACCTATACCACACAAGCAATATATCAAAATGAAGATCTCAAAGAGATCTTCCAATCAAGACAAGAATCACAGCAATCTGTTGCTCGAGGAACAAGAAAACACCAAAAAACCACATAAGGGCACTATTCTCCCCAAACCACACATCCAACCAAAAATGGCCCAATAAATGCTCATAAATTCCAAAAAATTTACTACAATTATCCACACACCATCATGCACCTAGGAATCTAATTAGAAACCAAAAGGAGGCCTACAAGGTGTGTACCTGGCACCGAAGATGCGGCAGCGTAAGCGACGAACAACAGAACCTTCTCCTCGACGTGCTCTACACCACCTCCTTTTCCCGACGACGGTGGCGAGCTTCCTCCTCCAACCATCTCTCCCTTCGCTCGCTCTCTCTCTCTCTCTCTCTCTCTCTCTCTCTCTCACCCTCTCTTGTCTCATCTCTCTCTCACTCCCTCTCATGTCATGAAGAAGAAGGAGAAGGAGAAGAATGAGGATACGGGGGAAAAGGGAGGAGAGAGAAAAAAGAGAAAAGAAAAGAAAGCAAGGAAGGAATGAAGGAAAGGAAGCCACAACACAAGATCAAACCACACGATCTTCCACGTTCACGTGACTCGTGCCAACAGAGACCAGCCACCCGAATGTGCCAACATTTCTCCACAGCCTAGAGCAAACCCTTAGAACTTCTACGAGGGCCAGCATAGTACCACAACCACAAAACACCAAGAAGGCTAAAAACCCACTAATCCAAGTGTTGAACGCTACTAGAGTTGCATTTCACACTAAATGCAAAGGACTTAGTGTGTAATGACCCAGAATTCTATCAAAACATCTGGCCAAAACACCACTACCAAATCTGGGAAGCTACATTTTGCAACATCAGACCCTACAGAATTTCCAAAAGAATCAATGAAGTGGCATATAGGTTAGATCTACCTCTAGAACTTTTAAGTGTGCATAGCATTTTCCACGTTTATATGTTAAGTGTCTGGCAAACGTGACCCAGGTAATACCAGTACAGTCATAAGAATTACAGGAGGATCTGTCTGTGTGGAGAATGCTATCTAGATACTTGATTGAAAGGAGTAGGTCCTTAGGAATAAAGTGATTCCCCTTGTACTAATTCAGTGGCAACACCATGATGCAAAAGTGGCTACCTAAAAGCATGAGGAGGACGTTCGATCATGGTACCCACACTTATTTTACTAGAGTCGAATTTTGGAGACGAACTTCTTCTAAAGGGGGCAGGATGTAATATCTGTACACTAGTATGGGTCAACCATGGATTGACCCCACGTATTGGAGTCGTAAGTTAGTCTCACGGATTTGTCTCACATTTTTCCAGTTCAGAAATCCAAAGAAATGTAAATTGTGTGCCTATGTTAATGTACAATTTGATTATAAGAATATGGGTGTTTATGGTTGAATTATGAACAATTTCATCTATTTAGTTTGTTTTCTTCTTTGATTTCCTGTACTGTGTGGTATTTTGGCACCTTATGACCCATACGTGTGTGTGGGCTTGGTATAGGAGAAAATGTCGAAAAAAACACAGTATTGCATAGTGGAACGCCGCCCATATTGTGCTCACCATACTCTGTCGAATGTTGCTTCTCCACCAAGCGTTGTCGCTAGTCTGCTTGTGTTTTTGGGCAACTATTGGCAACGAGCGATAGTAAACAAAGAAGATAAAAGGAGAAGAAGGGGAAGGAAAGGAGGCATTGAGCCTAAGAGAAGAGGGAGAGAGAGGAACCTGAGGGCCTGAAAGTGTGAAAGTATAACGATCCAGATTTGGAAATGGTGTTTTGACCAGATATTTCAATGGAGTTCTGGATCGTTAAACGTTGAGTTCCCTGTGTTCAA
Source organism: Posidonia australis (assembly GCA_024699735.1). Taxonomy (NCBI): domain Eukaryota; kingdom Viridiplantae; phylum Streptophyta; class Magnoliopsida; order Alismatales; family Posidoniaceae; genus Posidonia; species Posidonia australis. The sequence goes on from JAMKQA010063140.1 coordinate 6,951, forward strand.
TGTGAAACACAGCTCTAGTAGCATTTTGCACCTAGATTAGTAGATTTCTAGCTTCTTGGTGTTCTATGGTTGTGGTGTTGTGCCATCCCTCATGGAAGTTTTGAGAGTTTACTTTGAGCTGTGGTGGTTCTTTGGCATACTTTAGTGGCAGATCTCTATGTGCACGAGTCACATGAACGTGGAAGGTTGTGTAATTTGGTCTCGCGTTGTGGCTTCCTTCCTTCCTTTCTTTCTTTTCGTTCCTTCTTTCCTTACTTTCCTTTCTTCCTTTCTTTCTTTCTCTTTCCCTGGGTCCCACTCCTTCCAGTGTGGACTGCTTATGACCAATGTTGACTGTTTGGCATCGAGTAGTACGACACGTTGTTTGCTTGTAGTTTTGGGCCTAGTGGAGGTTGTGGTGCTGTGCTAGTGTGGCGTGGTGTTCTAAAGCAGTGATTGTGGTGTTGTACCTATGTAGTATTGGTGTTACGCTAGTGTGACGTTGTGTTTTGGGAACAGTGGCTCCATGGCTTTAGTATTGTTACTTGGATCTAGAGGAGATCATGGTGTGCAAGGCAGAGGCTCTATAGCTTGTATTTTTTATTGTTGTGGGTGTTCTGGATGTTATAGAGAGCGTTCAGACACCATTGGTTACCTGGTCTACGCAAAGAGTGTGTGGGATCAACTTGTGTGGCTTTTGGACTTGATTTGGTAGGAATGGCCATTTCAGGTGTGTATAAAGGATTTTAAAGAGCATGCATATAGTTTTGAAAGAAAAAAAGAATAGTCTTAAAGGCATGATTTTGAGGTTTTGGCGCCTGATGAGCAATAGTGGATTGTCTGTTGTAGTGTTGCGGCATCCAGATGGGATGCCTTTGCTTATTTGTGTAGGGTGTAGTTAGGCCTACTTCCTCGACATGATGTGCGGAGTTGTTAGGTGGAGTGTGTGCTAGGTGACCATTTCGAGTGGTCACTGTGTGCTTTGCTTTCTGTTTGGCAAGTATTGGATAGGAGTTGGTTCTAACTAGTGCACCTTATGTGTGTATGATATATGTGATATAGTGAGGCTACGACTAGGGTGATTGGACTCCTACGTGCAGTGAGTCACCGCGGCAATGCAGTTAGGTCAAGGTTGGAGTCCTCGACAACTACTTGTACCTGGTTGGCCGCTTGTGATCAGAGTGACACGACGGATTTTTGTGTTGTACATGGTTTTCTTCTAAAATGGTTTTAGTTGTAGATTTGGCTTTTTGAGAATGTATAAAATGTTTTGCAAATGTGCATGTGATTTCAAAGAAAATGATTATGATTTGAAAGACATAGTTTGCAAGTGGATTTTTGAATAATGGTGATTAAGTTTTACGGATCTGGCATTCCTTTCCATCAAATATTGGTTAACTGCAATTTGTGAGTTTTCTATGATTTTGTTTCATTTTGATTTTCGATGGACACGTACTAAGTGACTTAGATGTTATTCATACGAGTTTTTGTGTTTTGTTTCCAAGTGCATATTTAGGAGTGCAGTCCAGTCCTAGTGCCTATTATCTGGAGCCACATAACTGCACACATAGGTTCTAGGTGATGATAGTTGTTACGATTTTTAGTATTAGAATTAGTTTTCTTAGTAAATTGTATAGTAAGATGCTTTAGATAGTATTAATGCTGGTTTGTAGCACGAAAGGGGGCATTATAATAGTAGACAACTTTGACTCATCACAACCATCCCAAAGTCATTCATCAGCATCCTTTAACAAACCATAAAAGATTTGGACATGTCAATTTGATTCTTCAATGTCTTCATCATCTAAGTTGTGATTCCAATCATAATCATAACTTACAGCATCTATTATCAAATTTCTATACTGATTACTATTACTAGATGGACCTCCTTTATCTAAAATGGGACTAATCATTGGGAGATCATCTACACATTCTCCATTTTGAATCCATGTAGTGTAGTTATGGACAAAGCCTTTACGGAAAAGAAGATTAACAATATTTCTAGTCTCGTAACAAATTAAGGCATAACAGGCACAATGACACTTGATCATTCCTTCATCTCCACATTCCTCATGGGCAAAAACCAAAATCAAGAAACTCATTCACTCCCTCTTCAAATTCAAATGATTGAAATCCACCAACAATTTGCCTAGTCATCCAACTTCGATGTCTAGAAGTGTTTTTCTAAGAAATTGGTTTTGTAAACAATAGGTATGTAGATAAAATGAAAAATGTAAGCAATAGATAAATAGAAAGGCATAGAAAACATGGCACATTACACACTTAAGAAATGCTTAAAAAATCCTTCACTATTAATATGAAACCATATATAAATATTTATTGTCTACCAAACATATTATTGATAAAATATCCAAACATATAATATACAACATTTCCTGTTCTAAGAATAGAAACTAGCATAGATTTTTTTTTTATCTAGTGCAGTTTGGACCATATATAAGAGCTTGACAAATGGATGCCTGATTACAATCATGACACACAACTTTAAAAAAAAAATTCAGTGAGCTAAACCACAAAATCAAAGAGCCAACATGAAAAATACCAAATTAGGAGAACTGAAAATTAAAGGAGAGATGGCTGGATGAGATGGGAGAAGACACAAGATCATAGTATGAAAAATCAATGATCGGCACTCACTATCAATGTTGGTGGTCACCACCATCACCATTATTGTTTTGATACGTCGATGCCACTCACTACTGCAAAATAAAGAAATTATCTTTTAAATTCGTCAGACATATTTTGTGCATGTTGAGTTTCTAGTAGAGAGCAAATGAGAGACAGAGAGGGGAGGGGTGGGATTTGCTTGGAAATATCGACATTGAGAGGCATAGAAAGAGAGAGAGAGAGAGAGGGGGGAAACGTACTCAAGCAAAGGGAGATTTTGTGGGTAGCGGGAGAAAAGAGAGAAGGTTTTGTAGAAAGGGTAAAGATTTTAGACAGAGAGAAATACGAAATAAAAGAAGAAAGAATTGATGTCCTAAAATAAAAAGACTTTAATCTTCACTACAACCAAAGTTAGTGGCAAAAGTTATGGTTTGCTTTCTTTATTTTGATGTACTATGGATTTCTGATTTTCTTGGAATTATTTCCTTGAGATTGATATCTAATACTACTTATCATTGTAAAAAAAAAATAATAATAAATCAAAAATTATCGTAACCACGAAGTTTAATTGGTGACTAATCTTGTGGTTACTTTATAATATTTAAGTAAAAATAATTTTCTATTAAAATAAAAATTTTAACGACGAATATTTCATAATTAGCCATACAATACGTATTCTGACTAGCTAATATATTGATTTCTTGTTTAAAACTTTTGTGTCCGTGACTATTCTCATGGTTAAATATATCAATTAACCGCAGCTTCACTACATGTAGCTAAAAGTAAAAGCAAAGCTATGACTCAAATCAATAACTAAAATGTCTTTTTACATTGGGGTGACTCCAAAGAATCATCGTTATGCTGTGCTGTGAAGAAAAGCTTTACCACAGGTTTCTATGTTAAAGGAAGGATTCCTCAACATCTTGCACTCTTCGGCCATGATGCTTGGCACGTTCGAGGTGTCTTTTTTGGGTTTTTGAATCGAAAAGAGTATCTTCACTTATGTTCATTGCATACTTTTGGATTAATTACGCCGTGTCAAAATAAAGAGGCAAGAACTCAATTGCCAGCATGTTTTCCTGGCAAGTGTTCTTTATTTCCCATTACGAGTGCTTTCAACACTTAAAAAGTTCAAGAACAAAGTGATCTCTTGCTGCTTGAAAACTTGCTAAATGTGATGTTGTTGGCATTTACATGCAACCTGTGTAGCCATAAAGAAGAATTCTTGAGTTAATTTGAGATGCCACAGTTGGAAATAAATTGGTGCTGAGAAGTCTGAGACTACACATGGGAAAGCAAATGTAATGGTATGTTTGGTTCAATAACGACTTTTATATCATCATGGTTCACATGGGACATTAGTTCTTTTAAGGATTAACCTTATATTTGAAATGTCATTTGGTTTTTGGGTTGTATTAACTTAAATTGATTCATGATTAAATTCTAATTACAATTTTTTGTGATTATGATTTTGTAGTTTGTTATTCATTTGATTTGGCTTGTTAAGTCAAAATACCAATTCGATTAGTTAGGTTATCAAAAGTTTCATGTGAATTGTGCATTCGAAATTTGAGCAATATCATTTAGTATGTATGTCCATAGTTTTTTGGGTTAGTTACACTATGACAGTATCTTAAAGTAATTGTTTCATGTCTGGCCAAAGAGTAGTTAATAGACTTGGAAATAAAAGGTTTGCTTGCAAGAACAATTTGCACAACTTCGATTTGAGTATTGTTATAAAGGTAGCTTTATTATGGTAATTTAGAATATTTGCCTTTGTAGTACATTATTGTATTGTTAATGTATTTTAGAATTTATTTCTGTTTTTTGAAAATGAGTCTTTGAGATTATGTTGTCATTTCTTTTGCCGTGATTTTGGAAAAACAACCATGAGAAAGTGCAACTATATTCATACTAACAATATTTCTATTTTGTTCTTTTTTTGTTAAAAGTTGAGATAGATATATTTCTTCGGTCTTAATCCCAGATAAGAAATACAAAGGTCCAATAAGTATTACATCACTATATGCTCAGAAGCCACCAAAAAATCAAAATGGTATAGAATGTCCCAACTATCCTATCAACTGTCCAGAATGAATCAAAAATGGTACAAACAAGTATAAAGTCAAAAAATTGAGTCGAACTATAGGGTCTACACTGCTGCTCATTGCAGCAAGCTGTCCTGGGCAACCTCTCCTGGTGGTGCAAGAGGAGATGGAAGAGAAGGTGATGCCTCAGGCTGTGGAGTCATGGCTGCAACAAAATGTTGCATATCCTCTTTCTCAAAACCTGAAACAAAATTATTAACCCATAATGACATCAAGAATAAGATATCAGAATAAACTTCTTCAGGTGATTTGCATTTATCTCGGAAAATTCTGTTATTTCTCTCCCTCCAAATCAACCAGAGGATGATCTGGAGTAGCATTGCCCACCCATTAAAAGGCAAGTAATGCTTAAGGTCAGGAGAAGCAAGGAAGAGCTCTGGAACTGAAAAGAATCCAGGGAATAATTGAGAATTCACAAAGAAACTCCAAATTTTTCTTGCAAAAACACAGTTAAGAAAGAGATGGGAGTTATTTTCCACACTGACTGAACAAAATGTACATAACGGAGAGCCATTCCAATCCCTTTTCAATAAATTTTCTTTAGTTAGATTTCTGTTTTGAATGA
>JAMKQA010063141.1:0-16800 GCA_024699735.1 Posidonia australis
AATGTAAATTCCAGGGGCCTTTGTGCAAAAAACCCAAATTCTAAAATAAAACTGAAATTCTGAAGCTAAATCAGCAAAAATACATAGAAAAACACATTCCATGTAATTTTGAAGAAATCTGGGGTCAAATGTGCAAATCTGTACATTTTTGGTCAAATTGAAGATTCCTAGGGGTTAAAATGTAATTTTGCCATTCAAAACATCAATTTAAGCAATTCTGTGGAAATTCAAGGTAAAATATGCAAGAAAAAGAGTCCATGATTGAAAACAAAAAGTTTTAGGGACAATTCAGTAATTTTACCCTAGAAAACATGCAAATTCTAAGACATCTAAACTCCTTGTGACCATGCCGGTGGAACCCTGCACAGCTCTCCTTACCGGTGCGTGGAAGCACACGCAAAGACCCGATACGGTCACAACGAAGATGGTGAATCTAGAGAAGAAGACTAGGCTCGGAAACACCAAGGGAAGATAAGAAAGGATAAGGAAAGGAGTCGTCACCTAGTCTTTTAATGGAAAGACGAGGAAAACCAAACACAGAAGAAAACCAAGAAAAAAACAAGATGAAGAAAACATGTATGCTCCGTGCCTAATGGATGTAATGCACAAATCAATGTAGGCCAGAGAAAGGGTAAAGATTCTTGTTATGCATGGGGAAGGGGTTAGGCACCCCATACGCCCAAGGAACTTGATCTTTCTAGGTTTTCTACTTGCCAAATGGTCTATTGGGTGTGTGCTTGCCTATTCTGAATGCATATGCCAAAGATAACTGAAGAACATGCCAAATCAAAGAGAAGAAATGAATAAAAGGGGAAAAAATTAATCCGAGAGACAAATGTAGGCATTGAGAATGCCGCTTTACTGTACGCCCTTGGGCGATAAAGAAAATTGTGAAAATCGAGAAACTCTCAGAAAGTGTCACGTAAATCAGTGGAAACTCGAAGAAATCCGAGAAAAACAAATTGGGGAAAAGAATCCTCATTCGGGACAATGTCGGCATTGTTAAGCCTGTTAATGTACGCCCTCGGGCGATGGAAAGCCAAATCAAATCAAAAATGCGAAAATCGGAAGAAATCCAAAAAACGATGGAAAAAACAAGCTTGAAATGAGTTAGAAATGTGTGCACGATGTAAGGAAGAAATCACGAGAAAACATGCATGAAAAAAGTGCAACAAAATGTGCAAAATGCATGTAAGAGTGTAAAAAATGTAAATTCCAGGGGCCTTTGTGCAAAAAACCCAAATTCTAAAATAAAACTGAAATTCTGAAGCTAAATCAGCAAAAATACATAGAAAAACACATTTCATGTAATTTTGAAGAAATCTGGGGTCAAATGTGCAAATATGTACATTTTTGGTCAAATTGAAGATTCCTAGGGGTTAAAATGTAATTTTGCCATTCAAAACATCAATTTAAGCAATTATGTGGAAATTCAAGGTAAAATATGCAAGAAAAAGAGTCCATGATTGAAAACAAAAAGTTTCAGGGACAATTCTGTAATTTTACCCTAGAAAACATGCATTCAGTGTGAAATCAATAAAGTTCGGAGGCTAAAATGCAATTTAAGTCACATCTGTGCAAATATTTAAATCTCCAAGGTTAAACTTGTAATTTTGACTGAGAAATATGCATTCAGAAGAATTTTAATGAAGATCAGGGGTTTAAATGCAATTTAACTAGAGAAATATGCATTCAGAATTATTTTCATGAAACTCAGGCTTTTAAATGTGAAAATGTTGGACCTTGATGCATGAAAAGAAATTCTGGGGGTTTTCGTCTAATTTTAAAGCATGAAAGGCATTATTAAGAAAGCTCAAGGGGTACATTGCAATATTTTCAAAACAAACTTTATTCAAACGATTTAAAAAAAATGTGCAGGGACCTAATAGTAAGGAAAATGACCTATTTGTAAGAAAATAAGGACTTAAATGTAACAAAACAAAACTTTTAGAAATTTAATCAAAGAAAACTTATTTTTTATTTATTTTAAAAGAAAAAAAGAGTCGATGGCCGCCGGCGACGGAGCTCCGCCGTCAACGATCGTCGAAGGGGCTCCTAGAAGCTATCACATGGCCTGATCTAAGATCAGACCTCACAGGAAGCAAGAAGAGGAGGGGAAAGAGAGATCCAAAGGTCTGGATCGAGGATTCAGTGGCTAGAGTGGGCCACCCGTCCCCTTCACTGTTGTGGCACTCCGATGACGGCGCTGGAGAAGAAGGAGGTTGCTGGAGGGTCGCGGCGCATCGCTCAGGGATCCAGGATGCTTGGAAATGATGTGTAGAGCATTTCCCCTCTTCTAGAAGCAAGAATGGGGTACTTCCCCCATCCTCGGACCTAGCTCGCCATCGACACGATCCAACTCCGGTGAGCTCCACTGCGGAGATAATCCAGGGCTCGTGGCTCAACTCTAAAGGCTCCAGTGTGTTGGGGGCATGCCATGGAGTGTTCCTAGAGGCTTGGAGTGGCACGGCGATGCAGGAGGCGTGCGTCCCTTTGCTGTTTACAGTCTTCTTCCTCAGCGACGGCGAGACGTCGTGATTTCGGCGAGCTTCTGGTGGAGGCTTCCGTAGCGACTGGAGTGGGGTTTTGATGGGTGGAGAAGCAAGAGGGAGATCTGGGAAGGAAGTTCCAATGCTCTGGGGCTCGAATCAACCAGTGGATTCGCGCCCCCACCTAGGCCACCGGAAAATTGCTCCAGCGAGACCTAAGAGCTCGATTCCGACCAGAGAAGACCTCTGGATCTGTTGGAATTGATCAAGGAAGATAGGGGGAGACCTAGGAGAGCATTTTGGACATAAATGGAGGTCTGTAGAGGACATACCTGGTCTGGCAGTAGAGTTTATGGTCGGAGCTCGTCGGAGGCCGCCGAAGCTCGCCGGAGACGACTGGACACTCTGAATTCTCACCTCCACGAGCTTCCTCCTTGCTCTAGGATCACTCTGGTAGCTCTGGTTGGGAGAAAAAGCTTTGGGAAGCTCCTCTCTCAATTTTCCAAAAGTCCCCTTTTCACTTGCAAATGGGCCTATTTATAGGCTTCCAAATGGCTTGGTTGGTTGTTATGGTTAGAGTGGAAGGTGGTTAAGAAGAGGTGGGAAGTGGTGAAGGTGGTTGGAGTGAAGTGGGAAGTGGTTAAGGTGGTTGGAGTGAAGTGGGAAGTAGTTAAGTTTGTTGGAGTTTGACTTATGGTTTAGGGTTTGACCTAGGTTTAGGGTTTGGATTAGGGTTTTGAATTTAATTTAGGTCTTAACCTAGGGTTTAAGGTTTGGATTAGGGTTTAACCTAGGTTTTAGGGTTTATTTAGGGTTTTATGGTTTTGCCTAGTTTTTTAGGGTTTTTCTAGGGTCTTATGGTTTTATTTTGTATTTTAGAGTTTTTCTAGGGTTTTTCTAGGGTTTTTAGGGTTTTTAGAATCCTGTTAGGGATTGGTCCATTTGCAAGCATATTGGGGTGTCTACACTCCTACTAGCACCTAATCTCTTAATGTTTGTCTGTTTCTCTTTTATGCACTCAATGCAAACTTGAAAGTCTACTAAATCATGGGAATCTAGAATTCTATTTGTCACAAGTCATTTTATTCTTTGCATAGAGATATAACCTAAACATTTGTGCCATAGAATAGTAGAATTCTCATTGGCTAATTTACATTTTATACCATGTGAAGTTGAAAGCAAGGTTTCATTAAACGAGGCAATAGTCTCAAGCAAATATAGGTTATCATGAGAAATTAAAGAATCAGTACCTACAAGATTTGAACATTGAAAAATACTAACTTTACCATTTACATGTGAACAATGGTAACTAGATTTGTCTAGTAGAGAACAGAAATTAAATTCTATCTAAAAGATGGTACAACATTAGTCTCTTTCAATTCCAAATAACATGAAGTCTTTAACAATAACCTAAAAGTTTCTATGGCTTCAACTTTAACTGTTTTGCCATCACCTACATAGATATATCTTTCAACATCATTAGTTGTTCAGCAACTCAGATAGCCTTGCATTGACATACTTATATGAGTAATAACACCAGAATTTATCTACCAAATGAGTTTGGGTATAGAAGTTAAATTAATCTCAGAACAAACCAAAATGAAGGGTGTACCTTTTTTACATGTGGAGTGTGATACTTGATACAATCCTTATTTTTGTGTTCACCCTTTTCACAAAAAAATAGGCAGAGTCCTCATCTTGTTACTTTTGTTGTTTCTTAATAGGTGGAGCACCTATAACCTCCTTACCTTTATTCATTTTCTTGCTCATGTCCTTAGAGGTCAATGCCAAGTGAGCACTTTCAATCTTCTCTTGCTTTAGTCTATTCTCTTCTTGTACACAATGTGAAATGAGCTCATTGAGAGTCCATTTATCCTTTTGATAGTTGTAACTGACCTTAAATTAATTGAAGTATGCAAGAAAAGATATCAAAACCAAATACACGAGTAAGTCTTCAGACAACTCTAACTTTAGTATCTTTAGTTTCGAAGCAAGATGAGACATCTCCATGAGGTACTCTCTTACGTTCCCTTTTCCATTATACTTTATTGGAAGAAGACCAGCCAATAGCGTGCTTGTTTCAACCATTTTGTTCTTTGCAAACACTTTTCAATTTCCTTAAGGAACATCTTGGCATTTGTCTCTTTAGACATAGTGTCCCTAAAAGTTTCTAGAATTACATGCTTCATGATTATTAGATTGATGCGATTGGAACAATTCCACTTCTTGTAACGTCCCGCATTTTCCACAATAATTTAAAATAAATTAAATTACGGGAAAATTAAAGTCAAATAGAAAATATCTAACTACCAAGAACCTGTGTGTGTGGCTAGGAGACTCCGTTCTATATGCACTACGCTAAACCAACTGCATGTCTCCACCTGCGAACCAAAACCACAAGGAAAACGCATGAGTGACAAGAGTCACCTAGTACGCACCCCGAGAAAATCGAAGAAAACAAAACTATAATTAATTTCCTTTTTAAATTCTTTTCGCAAACCATTTTCTCAAAACTTCACAAACCAGACCTACACTGGCCAAAACCACAAGCGAAGGCCGTCAATGGCCAAAACCACACATAGTGAGTCGAGAAGTTCGGCGTTAGGCATCCAAACTCTAGCCACACATAGTCCGCCGAGGAGCGACCACGGCATTCTGCACTACCACGGTGACGGTCACCCTGTGCAGGAGTGTTCACCGTCCTGTGATTTTCCCTCTCTGGAAAACCCTCAAAAAGCCAACCCCTCCTTGGGAAGTCTGTCCTGTCTCTCAGGACGCTACCAACTACGGGGCACATGTCCCACCCGCACTGGCCACTACAGGGTACGCCTCCTCACAGCATTCTCCACACGGTGCTTAAGAGGGAGTGTCATACCTCCACACCCGACAACACCCGAGCCTCAGTGCTCACGACGACAGCAGGAGTATCATACCTCTCTGTCATGCCACAAGACACCTCAACCCGTGGACCACAACCCTCGCCTCGAGACGACAGTCAAGGAGTCTCATACCTCCAGAACCTGACGTCCCTCAGCCTCGGGTATATCGGCCCACAACCTTGACCTGGGTGTTGTGCCCGACCATCCAAGAATGTCATCACATTTCCTGATCCCGACGACACGGTCCCACACTGTCTCGACCCGCACACAGAAAATCTGGAAAACCATTTTCCAAAGCAGGCCAACTATCTTTTTGAAATCATTTTCAAACCATTTTATATCTTTGAAAACTCTTCCAAAACCTCAGCAAAATGGCACATCAAGTGTCCCGAGGGACCACCACTGATGGCCCACAATCCCATCTCAATGAGACAAAACAAGCCAATTTGGAAAACCACTGCATTAAAATAAATTTTCCAAAAAATCCAGGAAAAACCCCAAAAACATGCCCTGGCAAACCCACGCATGTGGAGCACGTGTCAGGCCAACACCCCTGACACTTTCGTTTGAACACCAACAAAGCCTAGACCAAGGGCCAAAACCATTGCCAAACCCGCGCAATCGGCATGTGTCCCTAGTTTTCTATCAAAATTCAGACACTTGCAGCAAGGCACCCAAAAATCACCCAAAGTAAGAGCTCCAATCGGACCCTTCAAACAATCACCAAAAATCTCTTATAAAACATATGTGGTAGATCCTCGAGTCTACTCCAAAACCCAACAAACAAAACTGAAATCCATTCACCATGCGTCAAGATACAAAATCGCAAAGGCATAAGGGTCAAAATGACTCAAATCTCAACCACCGACATAAATACCCATAAAAACCACAATAAATTCCCAAAATTTCTAAAACACTAAATTTATGCTAGATTACATGCATCCTAGGCATTTCTACTATTTTACATGATTTCTACACATTAAATTAGGGATACTTACCTGAAACGAGCTCCGACCACCCTCTAGCCGACTCTGACGAACTCTAGCGACCCCACACGTCCACTGCCACTCCATGACCTCAAGGACATTGCTCCGGAGCATCCCGCACCGCCACAAGCAGCCGCAAGCCACCGCCTCCTGTCTCCCATTCTCAGGCTCTCTCTCCATCACCCGCACCCACTAGCAGACGGGAAGGAATGAAGAAGAAGATGGAGAAGGAGTGGAGGGGGGAAGAGAGGAGGAAAGGAAGGGATGGAAGAAGGCTTGGCTTGGCTGGGGCTCTAGTGCATCGGAGAAGACTCGCCCCATGCACGCGTTATATACATGGGAGAGGAAGTCGCTGCGCACCTGCCATCAACCCCCAACATGCACGCACCAACTAGTCTCCGGCCACCCTCTAGCCTCATCGCACACAGCCCAACAGCCAACTCCAAGGCACGAGCCAATGACTCCCTGCACCAAACACGGGCCCCACGTGGACCCAGACCTGAGCCCACAAGCATAGTGCTACAATGCACAGTGCAAACCACACACAGGGACACACCACAAAAGCGAGCCCACGAGGCCTAAGCCCAAAAGCACAATCCACACAACAGGCCTCCGAACAGTAACACTCGTTCAAGAATAAATTCATTAAAATGTAAATAATTACAAAATAAATTTTACGAGACCAATCAACCTTGTTCGCATACAGCTGCACCAACTCAGGACCAATCAACTGACGCTCGCCCACTTCACTCCAACAAACCGGTGATCTGCATGACCTACCGTACAAAGCTTCGTACAACGCCATCCCGATGCTCGAGTGATAACTATTATTGTAGGCGAACTCAATCAGCGGCAAATGGTCCTCTCAACTCCCTCGAAAGTCTAAGGCACACGTTCTGAGTTTGGATAATCCTCTCTGTTTGACCATCCAACTGAGGATGAAATATTGTACTATAGTTGAGCACGATGCCAAAAGCCTCCTGCAGAGTCCTCTAGAACCTTGAGGTGAACCTCGTGTCTCTGTCCGACACAATGGACACCGGAACACTATGCAGCCTAACCACCTCAGAGACATACAACTCCTCCAAGCAGTGCATCGAAAGCTTCACCCGAATGGCTTGGAAGTGAACAGACTTGGTCAGTCGATCCATGATCACCTACACAGTGTCGTTCTTCCTCTGAGTTTGCGGCAAACCAGTCACGAAGTCCATCGAGATGTGCTCCCACTTCCACACAGGAATATCCAACGACTGTAAGGTTCCTCCAGGTTTCTGGTGCTTTGCCTTGACTAGATAGCAGGTGATACACCTCACCACATGATCAACAACATCGCTCTTTATGCCAGGACACCAAAAGTTCCACTTCAAGTCTCAGTACATCTTCGTACTCCCAGGGTGAATAGTGTACCTAAACCGATGCGCTTCATCCAGCAACCTCTGGCTGGCCTCCTCATGCTGGGGCACGTACAAACGCATATCATACCTCAGCTCTCCATAAGCCCCAACAGAGAAATGAGGCTCTCCACCAGCCTCCAATTTCTCAAACACAGCCTGCACAAATGGATCCAGCTGTTGACAGGCGACAATAAACTCTAACAACTTAGGGCGAACAAACAGGTTGGCCACCCAGGCAGCAACTGTTCCCTGAGCTTGTCGCTTCGGCCTGCAGCTCACCAGATCCTCCAACATGGTCCACTCCTTGACCATCAGGCTCGCCATCACATGCGTACACCAACTCAGGGCATTGGCGACCACGTTGGCCTTGCTGGGATGGTAGGACAGGCTAAAATCATAGTCCTTCAGATACTCCACCCAACAGCGCTGCCACAGATTGAGGTCCCTCTGCGTGAAGATATAATTCAAGCTCTGATGATCGGTGAAGACTTCAAAATACTCCCCATAGAGGTAATGTCGCCAAAGCTTGAGAGCGAATACTACGGCAGTCATCTCAAAGTCGTGAGTCGAGTAGTTCTTCTCATGATCCTTCAACTGGCGCGAAGCATACGTGATAACATTGTCATGCTGCATCAGAACACACCCTAACCCAACGCCACTGGCATCACTAAACACAGTGAAGCCGCCACTTCCAGAAGGCAGAGTCAACACAGGAGCAGAAACCAGACGAGACTCAACACTTGGAAACTCGCCTCATAATTCTGTTCCCAACAAAACGGAACCCCCTTCCTGGTCAACTCTGTCAAAGGCACGGCTATGTAGGAGAAATCCCTAATTAACCTCCTATAATAGCCCGCCAAACCTAAGAAACACCTGATCTCCGTCACAGTTCTGGGTCATTCCCAACTGCTCACCGCCTTGACCTTGGCAGGATCCACTCTAATGCCTTCTCCAGAAACCAAATGGCCAAGGAACATGACTTCGCTCAACCAGAACTCACACTTGGAGAATTTGGCATACAGCTGATGACGCCTCAGAGTATCCAAAACCGCCCTCAAGTGCAAGGCATGAGTCTCAACATCTGGGGAGTAGACCAGCACGTCATCAACAAAAACCACAACAAATTAGTCCAGAAAATGGCTGAAAATCCTATTCATCAGATCCATAAATGCAACCGATGCATTAGTCAAACCGAAAGGCATGACCATGAACTCGTAATGCTCGTACCGTGTCTGGAAAGCAATCTTCTGAATGTTTGAGTCTCGTATCCTCAATTGGTGATACCCTGACCTCAGATCAATCTTTGAGAACACGGATGCAGACTGCAACTGGTCGAATAGGTTATCAATGCGGGGCAAGGGATACTTGTTCTTCACAGTGATTTGGTTCAGCATCCGATAGTCTATACACAGTCGGAGCAAACCATCCTTCTTGCGGATGAACAAGACAGGCGCTCCCCATGGAGACACACTTGGCCTAATAAACCCCTTGTCCAGCAATTGCTGCAATTGAGTCTTGAGCTCTCGCAACTCAGATGGTGCCATGTGATAAGGAGGCTTCAACACAACACCAGAATCGGAGATCAGATCGATTGAGAACTCTACTTCCCTGTGAGGTGGCATACCAGCTAAATAGTCAGGGCAAATGTTGGGATATTCGCACACCACAGAGATGTTGTGAACACCCAACTCAGGAGAAGTGAAGGTAACTATACTGGCTAGATAGCCCACACAACCCCTGACCAAAAACTTATAAGCCTTCATAGCTGAAATGATAAGCTTAGGCTCACCCTGACACCCACCTTGCTCAAAGAAAGACCATCCTCAGGAGACCCAAAATAAACTCTCATCCAAGCACAATCGATCAAAGCGAACTGCTGTGCCAACCAATCCATGCCGAGTATCACATTGTACTCTTGCATGTCCATCACGATCAGGCTGGCGTAGAACTCTCTGCCATTCAGCGTCATGTCGACAGACCGCAGATACCTCTATGCCAAACTATGCTCCCCCAACGATGTCACCACGCTGAGATGAAAGGCTAGTCTAGCTAGTCTCTCTCCCAACTCCATCGCGAAAGACTCAGAGATAAAGTAGAAAGATCTCCCTGAGTCAAACAACACTTTGGTCATCCGACTAGCCACAATAAAAGAACCTGATGAGCAAATAAAACAACACTACACATCCATACAATCAGATAGATGTCCAGATTACAAGGAGATTACAACAAATCTCAGAGAGTTACAAAACCAACTAATCATCCTTATCCTCAACAACATCTCCCAAAGACCCAGCGCCTGGAGCTGTAATGGTGAACACCGGTCCCCTAGTCGGCTACTATGGCGTGCTTCCTGCCTTCTTAGGCAGTTCCAGACAAGATCTCTGAACGTGTCCTGCCTTCCCACAATTATAGCACACCACTGGAGCTGACGTCCACCTATGTTGGGGACAATATGCAGCGATGTGGCCCACCCGACCACAGTTGACACACTGGTTCCCACCAGGAGCATTGGATCCTGTCTGACTGAGGCCAGCTCCACTACCCCGAGCAAAACTCCACCGGCCCACAAAGGAAACACTAGACCTCGCCTTCTGCTTCTTCTCAAGGCTACCTGAACTACCAGCACTTGGAGGACCAGAGAAAGAGAACCGAGAGGTAAAAGAAGACTTACCCTTCCCCTTGGGATGACATTCCAGAAATTTCTGATGCTCCGCCTCGAAGCGGTAAGCCATCCCAACCATGTCCTCCACAATGTGGCACCTACAGCCCATCACCTTCACCCTTAGCCTAGGGGTCAAGCCATCCAGAAACCTCTGCGCCTGCTCCTCCTCAGACTCATAGGCAGGAGCAAAGCGTTCCAGCCTGGCGAACTCAATCTCATACTCGAGCACCGATGTCGTGCCCTGCTCCAAACTCCGGAAATCTCGGTGAAGCTGCTCCTTCACATGAGCGGGAAATACTTGTCATAGAAGGCTGCCTTGAAATCCTTCAACTAGATGCTAACAGTGACTGAGTCCAGGAACTTCAGCCGCCTCACAAACTTCCACCACCTATCTGCCTCACCATCCAGCAGATAAGTCGCCAGTCGCACCCAATGCTCCTTTGGCCTCGCCATGCTCTCCAGCATCTTCACCACCTTCTCCATCCAAGCCTCGCACTCCTCAACACTGACCTTGCCCTTAAACGACAGCAGACGAAGCTTCGTGAACTGGTTCAGCCATGGGTCACTCGACAGCTCACTAGCACTACTCTTGCTAAACGCGTGAGAGATCCCGTGTGCCAAACTCCTCAGTTCAGCACGAACCACCTTCCATCCGCCTACGTCCTCTCAAGGCTCGATCTCCTCGACAGGGGCCTTGCCCTTACGACCATGAGGAGGCATCCTACTAGAGAAAGGCAAAGTACCTACACCACAAACAAAACAACAACCAAAAAACCACAGCGAAGAATCAGGTGTAGACTCTACCATGCATGCAAAACCTATGGAGTCTCTATACTAGACACCCTATGTGTAGTGCAACCTAGTGAACCTGAAGCTCTAATACCAACTATAACGCCCCACATTTTTCCACAATAATTTAAAACAAATTAAATTACGAGAAAATTAAAGCCAAATAGGAAATATCTAACTACACGGAACCTATGTGTGCAGCTAGGAAACTCCAATCTACATGCACTACGCTAAACCAACTGCATGTCTGCACCTACAAACCAAAACCACAAGGAAAATGCATGAGTGACAGGAGTCACCCAATACACACTCCAAGAAAACCACAAAATGCAAATCATAATTACTTTTCTTTTAAAATTCATTTCGCAAACCATTTTCTCAAAACCTCACAAAGCAAGCCTACACCATCCAAAACCACAATCGAGGCTCTACTAGCCCAAAACCACAAGCAAACGCCCTCAATGGCCAAAACCACACACAGTGAGTCGAGAAGCCTGGCGTCAGGCAACCTAACTCTGGCCACGCACAATCCGTCGAGGAACGACCAAGGCATTCTGCACTGCCACGATGACAGCCACCCTGTGCAGGAGCATTCACCGTCTCACGATTCTACCTCTCTGGAGAACCCTCAAAAAGCCAACCCCTCCCTAGGAAGGTTGTCCTATCTCTCTGGACGCTACCAGCTACGAGGCATGTGTCCCACCCACACTGGCCACCACAGGATACGCATCCTCATGGCTCCTCCACACGGTGCTCAAAAGGGAGTGTCATACCTCCACACCCGACGACACCTAAGACTTAGTGCTCATGGCGACAACAGGAGTATAATACCTCCCTGTCATGCCACAAGACACCTCAACCCGCGGACCACAACCCTAGCCTCAAGACGATAGTCAAGGAGTCTCATACCTCCAGAACCCGATGTCCCTCAACCTCGAGTATCTCGGCCCCCAACCTTAACCAGGGTGTCGCGCCCGACCACCTGAGAATGTCGTCACATTCCCTCGTCCCAACGACACGGTCCCACATTGTCTCGGCCTGCACACAGAAAACCCGAAAAATCATTTTCCAAAATAGGCCAACTATCACTTTGAAATTCACTTTCCAAAACCATTTTATATCTTTGAAAACTCTTCCAAAACCTCGACCAAACAACACATCAAGTGTCCCGAGGGACCACCACTAACGGCCCATAATCTCATCTCAATGGGACAAAACAAGCCAATCTGAAAAAACTACTGCATTAAAATACATTTTCCAAAAATCCAGGAAACCCCAAAAATGCCCTAGCAGACCGGCACATGTGGAGCACGCGTCTGGCCAGCACCCCTGGCACTTTTGTTTGAATGCCAACAGAGCCTGGACCAGGGGCCAAAACTGCTACTGAACCCGCACATGTGGCCTGCGCCCCTAGTTTTCTGTCAGATGTCGGACACCTGCAGCAGGGCACCCAAAAATCCCCTGACGTGGGAGCTCCAATCGGACCCCCCAAACAATAATCAAAAATATCATATAAAACATATGTGGTAGACCCTCGAGTCTACTCTAAAACCCAATAAACAAAACTAAAATCCATTCACCATTCATCATGATACAAAATCGCAAAGGCATAAGAGTCAAAATGACCCAAATCTCAACCACCAACATAAATACCCATAAAAACCACAATAAATTCCCAAAAATTCTAAAACACTACATTTAGCCTAGATTACATGCATCCTAGGCATTTCTACCTTTTTACATAATTTCTACACATTAAATTGGAGATACATACCTGAAACAAGCTCCGACGACCCTTCTAGTTGACTCCGACGAACTCCAGGGACTCCACACGTCCACTGCCACTCCACGACCTCAGGGACGTCGCTCCGGAGCCTCCCGTACCGCCACGAGCTGCCGCAAGCCACTGCCTCCTGATTCCCACTCTCAAGCTCTCTCTTTGTCACCCGCACCCACCAGCAGATGGGAAGGAGGAGTGAAGAAGAAGATGGAGAAGGAGTGGAGGGGGGAAAGAGAGGAGGAAAGGAAGGGAAGGAAGAAGGCTTGGCTTGGCTGGAGCTCCGGTGCATCGGAGAAGACTCGCCCCATGCACGTGTTATATATGCAGGGGAGGAAGTCGCTGTGCACCTACCCACCAACCCCTAGCACGCACACACCAGCCAGTCTCCAGCCACCCTCCAGCCTCGCCGCACACAGCCCAACAGCCAGCTCCAAGGCACTAGCCAACGACTCCCCGCACTAAACACTCAACTGCCAGTCGGCCCACAATGCGGGCCCCACGTAGACCCAGACCTGAGCCTACAAGCACAGCGCCACAATGCACAGTGCCAACAACGCACAGGGACACACCATAGAAGCCAGCCCATGAGGACCAAGTCCAAAAGCACAAATCCACACAACAGACCTCGGAACAGTAACACCTGTCTAAGAATAAATTCATTAAAATATAAATAATTACAAAATGAATTTTACGGGTGTTACACTTCTTAAATGCCTATTTGTCCTCAACAAAACTTTCAACAATAAGACAAGGGAGTGGTTTTGTTTGCAGATAAGCTTTTCTTTGGAACGACGTATTATTCACATGGAAATCTTGATGATCATTACATATTTATTACTATAGCCATGTTCAAAATTTGGCCAAATAGAACCTTCCTTTGGGTTGGTAACTATTCGCATGAATTTCAAACTTTTAATCATCTTAATATTCCAAATAAATCAATTTACATAAGAAAGGCTACTTTGATAACATGTTGTTTCAATTAATCTATTTTAAAATATTAGACATCTAAAAAGAATAAGCACAAAAACTTGAGTTATTATTGTTGGAAAAATTGTGCCCTGAAAGACATCCATAAACACCCTGATGTGCACAAAAATTGAAATTAATAATAGCAGATGTTTGGAAACAAACATTCGTTATTTCCCTAACCTGTCCAAGGAGCTAGCGGACATCCAATGTGGACGTTTACAAGTAGAAATTTCCTGATTTTCATAGGGTTCTAGCAAATGTCTAAAATAGACATTCATTATTTCCCTGACCTGTCCAGAGAGCTAGCGAACATCCAGTGTCAATGTCCACTAATTCCCTGATGTGCACAAGGATCTAGTCGACATCTAGGGTGGACATTCATAGCATCCTTGATGGGTTTGACGACTAGAGTGGACGTTTGCTATGGTAACTGTTGTTCCATCCAAACTCTATTTTTTTTAATCCTCTATTTTTTTTTAATCCTAGAGACAAAAAAACTTGATTTTTATATTGATCATGTATGATTGAAGATTCCTTGATGATTTAAACATGATTTACTTTGATACCACTTGTTGGTATTGATATTTCAAATACGATTCAATATATATATTGGAGAATAACACAAAAGGGGGAAAAACTATTCCTTAATCTTCTCACACAAAATTTAGCATGCAAAACCATCAACAAATAAACATATTCAAAAGGGTACTTGAATCCATGAAGAAGATCAATACTCCAAGCTTTAAGGATTTGATCTTCCAAGCCTTGAATGTACCTCTCTTTCTTAGAGAAAATGAAACCTCCTCTTTTCTCAAGATGGGATCAAGAAAGAAAAATGACAATTACATTTGGCTTGGGGACCACAATCCCTTATGTATCTCCTTTATTCCTTATTTCCAATTATGTCCATCATATAAGAGGAAATAAGACCTTATGGTTTCTACACATAATTAACCCATACTCTATGGGATATTATTAGCCAATAACTTAAACCTTATTAGATCATTTTAAATGGGTCGATATCATTAGATAGCCTATAATGCTTGATTAATAATATATATAGGCTCACACATTAAATACATATTTCTAACACTAAGAGCCAATTTCTTCAATGATAGACACAAGGTGCAATCTAAGAACAAGCTGATCATGTAAACAGATAAGAAGATTCTAGAAACACTTCTTATCATGCATGTGATCCACATTAAGATTAGCTCATGATTATTTAGAGTTGCTATTTCAATTGAAGTTAGTTAGAATTGTTGTAACTAATACTATAACAACCCTTATCTATAAATTAATGAGCAATCCTCCTTAGATTGGTTGAGTTGGAATTTGAGTTATGGTATCAGAGCTTGGAGAGGGAGGAAGAGTAGTTGGAATTTGCAGTGTTTGGTGGTTTGGGCAAGAGACGAGCGAGCTCTAAAGCTTTGGCTATAGTAATGGAAGAATAAAGACTATCAAGCTACAGTAAACCATCAACGATCACTACTATGAATGATATCCAGCCATGTCCAGTATCAATTGAGTTTTCTCCTTCAAACCATCTTTTATGGGATTGATGAATTCCCAAGGTTTTAGATCTTTTCTGGATAGATTTCTTCCTATTCTAGAGGCAACTATCATGAAGACAACCTTGACCTCAAAAGGTGTTTTTGGTGAGAAAGAGGTTGTATATCTAGAGTTCTTGTTGTGGTGATAATATGACAAGTTGCTAAGAGGTTGGATCATTGGAACTATGATGAAGAAGTTCTAAGCTTGGTTTTTAGATCCTCCTAAAGTTAACCAAAAGAAGGGATCACAAAGAGCATATCAATAGTAAAATGTACATACAGAGTTTCTACTTGTAGACACTCCAATTTTGCAGTACCTCGTCAATGGACTCCTCCAAAAGAACATGCTCTGGTCATGGTAGATCCAACCAACTTCTCAAAACCAATATCCTAAACCATCTCTAAACCACCAACCTACCCAAAACCACCATCCATAGACATCCAGAACTCATTGGTGGTCAAGCACTAAAGAAACTGGCCTAACATCTAGCAAACAGGCTTTGCAGTAGGCAAGGCGTGACTCACCAGCACTTCCAATTGGTGTGGCTTAGTAGCGCTATCACCTAGCGTGAAATATTAGTGCTGTATCAAAATTTTGTTGCAAAGGATCGATTCATCCATTCACTTTTGGACCATTGATTCCTTGCCTCTCATTGGTTGTTATGGTTCTAGGCATGTAACCTGGTGTGTCTGGACCATCATGCCTCTCATTTACAATTTAAATCCCAATCCAATCCCCTTTATCGACATCTCATCCAGCCAATTCGAAAATTTGTTATTCATTGACGACCTTCATGCAACCTTGTTGCTTATATAATCCTCCCCACCTCGTCCATGATGAGGTTTTCTCTAGAACCCAACCATAACCCCATTGCTTGGAAGCCATTCCTTTACCGATGAGAAACCCACCCAGCCATTGCCCTTCCATCTTTAGCCATCACATTATCTTTCCTTCACCTTCCAAACCACTACACAGCACCTTCAACACACCACCATGGCCACTGGAAGCCAACTCTTGCCCTTGCCTCAGACACCCACTACACCATTGCACAACCACTGGAAGCCAACACACTCCTCCACCTCTAGCCACCCACGCTTTGGCCAACCACTATCAAACCACACCATAATGCCTTACCACCACTTCCCAACCATCGCACTCCCAAGCAACAACACGACACAGCTACACAACATCATCCAAGCCTTGCCTCCGCCTCCGTCACAATCGACAATGATGTCCCAGAGAACATTGTTGCAAGCCGATGTTAGGAGGCACAATTGCATGTTAACACAGGTAAG